>QRFJ01000550.1:358729-470952 GCA_006176705.1 Cocos nucifera
TATATATATATATATATATATATATATATATATTATATATATATATATATATATATATATATATATTCATAATCATATATAAAAAGCTAACTTTAGCTAATGTATATATAACTGGTCGATCATATATATATATATATACATATATATATACATATATGTGTGTATATATATATATATATAATCCCAAAACTATTACCAAGCCACTCTATAGCAGATCCAAAAGAAACCTTCCTCCAAGGGAAGAAAGCTAAATTCAAACAATAAAAATAATAGAAACTTAGAGCAAAGAATTTATGGAACAAAACCCAGAAAAGACATTCAACAACAAAAGAAGATTTATTGATTGTTTTTTAAGATTTCAAAATGATCTCTTTTTACTCCGCATAGATTGTCAATCTGCAAAGTTTATTTTAGAAAAAGATGTCAAAAATCTTGCCTTAAAACAGATTTTACTCCAAAATAAGTTTTCGCTAAATGGCAAGCCATTCTCTCAATTTTTGATTAAATTAAAAAAAAAATAGGATAATTCTCTTTTTGATTCTCTTTCTCATGAATTCCTACATATGGCTCCTAAGGAGCAATTAATCTTCTTTCAAAATTCTTCTTCTGAAAATTCAAGCCCCTCAAATTCATTCTTACAACCAGAAGCTTCCCAAAATCAAATCAAAAGAAAGTCTTCTTTCTCCATTTCAACAAAATTCTATTTTTCTGTCATAAATAGATTTTCAGAAATGCCATCAAACTTTTCTGCAATGCCACTTACACCAGCCAAAAGAAAAAGATTGGATTACTGGAAAAAAGGTCAAGAAGGTCCTGCCTATTGATATTCAAGAAATTGTTCTTTACAAAGTCATTCAACGAGATGGAGTAAAGCAATTGTTCAAAAACCTTTTCGAGTATATTATTATTGAATGGGGTACCTACCCAACACTCTTAATACCTCTTATCAATAAAAATTGGAATAAGTTAGAGGTCAGAGCTCTCTACAAAGGATTGGTCAAAACAACGACAGTAGATTGTGATTATTCTGTTGATAAATTCCCTGTAATAGTTTCCACTATTCTGACACATGCAGGATATTATTGGAGATATTTAAAAATAAATATCTACCGTGGAATTGAAGAGAGAAGAATAGCATCTGCAGTCTTTTCATTCTAAATTTATCATATTTACCTGCCTCGATAAACTGACTACATATTTTCAATGCAAGCTAGGCCCAATGCAAAGTTTATTCACAATCTTATTGAAACCTCAATGTAGAAGATTTTATAATTATAATTTATCTTTATGTCTACTGGATGGCTAATGCTCTAAAAAATTAAAAATGTTGGACAGACGAAAGAATTTGGGTAACAATAAATCTGCCGCTATCTATCCCTGAAAATATAATAGGATAGATTTGGATACAATCAATCGAATTTGGGATTAAATCTAGTTAGGTTAAAATGAATAATGGAGATCTTGATGATCTAAACTATTGGATGTGATTTACATCTTAAAACCATTTACACACTAAAATTATACGATTTGAAAATCTTTAATCTATGCGTTAAATGATTAAAAAATATATCTAATTTAATTTTATTTATGCTATCCAATTTTTATCTACTTGATGGTATATTAGAAGTTTTTAAATTATATAATTTTTTTATATATAAAAATAATTTTAAAATAATAAATTATATTTAATAATTTAAATTATTAATAAAAAATTTTATTATAAAATTTTGATTTAATTAAATCTAAATTCGGTGATTCATATATTATTTATTAGTTAGCCTTACTGGGACCATTCGTCGCACGCTTGCCCACCGTCCGCAAGCTAATAGAGGGGACCGCCATCATGGCAGTTGCATGTCGTAAGACATCCTTATCCAGAAGGGACCCAACTCGGGGTTGTCCAAAGCCGTCCTTTCTTGCTGCCCTCCCGTCGATTCGGACGTCCGCCTTCATAGGACTCTGGAGATCGCACCCTTTTTCCCCGACTCATTCTTTCATTTTTCTCTTCTTGGCGATCCACTTGCAACCGGAGCCGGATATTTCCAGTGATGAAGGATGTGAGCGGATCTTTTAGACCGCGGAGCTTTTCATTGGATGGAGGGCGGTGAAGGACCCAATAAGGTAAGCGCTTCACCAATCCGCTTAGGGGAATGACTTCCTTGATGGAATTCTCCAAGATTTTATAGCAATATTGATTGTCTGATTTACTTTTAGGGCTCACTCTCCCCATTCTATCCTTTATCCATGTTCGTGCATCATAAAGCAGATTCCGTGAGCGGGATGGAATGATGCATGCATAAATTCTTGATTGCATAGGGGCTGGGGTTAAGTGGGAATTTTTTTTTTTTTTGTAAACAAGTGGGAATTTTAAATATAAAGGTACGATCTTGAATTACATTGATACTTGATCGATGAATGATGACGATGTTTTTTTGGATTCCATGGCTTCTTGTTGCTTTGAATGATTTTGTCTCTTTTGTTCTGTTTGGGGGGATGCTTCGATATTTTGCTGGACTTACTTCAAGCAGTAGTTATCGTGTGATCTGGAATGCACAGCATAATGTGCTTTATGCAGATATCAAAAATGTCTTCCCAAGAAAGGTACCGAAAATCTAGTCATCTGAAGTTTTTTGACTTGCTAATATTCAGTGAAAGGATTTGAGAGCTTTACAGCAAGGTTGGTATCTACTTATCCAGCGCTATTGATTCCTTTTTTTTTTTTTTAAACAAAATGCTCCTCTAACTTGAAGGATATACAGCGCCCTATCCGACACCTTGTCACCCTATCCATGAGATATCTCCCTTGTTGGTTGTAAATAAAGGAACGAATTGCGAAGTGATAGAAATTGATGAAGGATATTGCTTCTCCAAACCTGAGTTCTCCAAGATCTTGAAATCCACATAAAATGATCATTTCCAATGTCCCAATATCTGGGGTTCCAAAAGTGGTCCTCACAATTTTCATCTTTGTTCTTAACACCTTCCTACTTATGTTGGAGATATCACAATGGTAACCTGGTTGGCCATCCAAATTGGTCCAAGTATCCCGGATGGTGTATTTTAAATAATAATTGCATGTTTCCGATATTTCTTCTAATTTTTCCTTGATATCTTATGCGTTCTTTAATTCATGTGCTTAAATTGATGCAAAATGCCATCTTCTTGTTGTGCATGTTATCTCAATCAGCATCATTGAACCGTCCCAAACTAGATGGTTCGGGGCATGCCGAACCATGCTAGTGGCTAACTGATGCAGTTTAGGCATTCGATTCGGAATGCTAGTGAAAACGAGGTGAAGGAGAAGGAAAGAGAGGAAGAGAGACAGAGAGAGAAAGGAGGGGAGGGAAGGAAAAGGCTGGCAGTGGCCAGCGGTGGCTCGTCGAGGCCTTCGGGGCTTCCGGTCCTTCGCGAGATGTGAGAAAAGAGAGAGACAGAGAGAGGGGAAGAGAGAGAAGAAGAGGGAGCGGAACATGGTGGGGAGGCCACCGTGGTCGTCGGACGGCCCAAAATTGCCTTGTGGCCGTCGCTGGAGGGCCGTCATGGGTAATTTTGAGCCGTTTGGCGGCCATTTGGTGGCCCTCCAGCAGCCTTCCCACCACCTTCCTCTCCCTTCTCTTCTCTCCTTTTTCCTGTCTCTCTCTCTATATCTCTTTTCTTGCAATTTCTCTTATGGAGGATTGCGGAGCTTAAGAGGCCTCAACAGCCCTTTAGTCGCTACTGCTGGTGTCTTTGCCAACCTTTTTTTTCTTCCCTCTCTCTCCCCCCTCTCTTTCTTTCTTTTCTTCCCGATTTATCCCTCATTTCCGTGTCGGTTTAGGCCCGGTAAGTGGGCGTATGGATTCGTACAACCGGCCAACCGGCACGGGGTATGATTCCAAGTCGATGATCTTTGATCTCAATGCTTAATGGATTGTGATGACGTTTCTTGAGACTCAATTATGAAGTACATAAGGAAATACTGCCAAAGTTTATTTGTTTCGAGTGAGATGAGAAGTTAACAGTTGATGTGCATTGGGTGGTGGTGTGGTATGGAGAAGTGCTAGATCTGCTGCATAATTACCCTCTTATTTTTACTCGAGCTTACTTAATGATGACATAGTTCTTTATCAAACCAAATAATTGTACTTGGAATGATATTGATCATGCAAATGGATAACAGATTTTCTTTAAAAAAATATATATATCATATCTTTTATTATATGAAAGACTTATACTGGGGATACAATTTTTTATCTAAACAACCTTTAGATTTCAGTTTCATGCAATTTCAGTTCCCATAACAAAGGGCCATAAAGTCTAGGATTTAATTTTATTTGGTGGTTAATAGCTACTTGATCAAAAGAAGCTCAAACCATGAAACAGGGAATTTGAGAATTGAAGCTCTGATCGGTGAACCACTTATATTGAACTGATCAGAAATATTAGATTGGGTGATCCATATGTCATCTAAAAGAACATCTCAACTAATAAATCAAGGAGTCATTAAACCTGTAACACAGATAAGTCCTCACGAGGGCCATCATAGGTAGGTTTTAATTGAGCTGAGTTTGATCCAAACCCGGTTCGATCAAACGTTCTTTGAAATTAATTTCAAGTTTGGAAGTTGAGATCAAGTTTGATTTGTTTACTAATATTTCAGCTCAATTTGAGCTTAATATCAAACAAAGTCAACATGAGACTAATTGATTAGCTCGAAAATTCTAGATCGAGCTAGAAATCCACTCAAGCTTGAACCAAGTTTGGTTTAAGCTTGAATTAAAGCTTGATTCAAGCTCCCTAACCACCCCCCACCCACACCCCACCCCCAAAAAAGGGAAGCTCCATTCAAGCTTGGCTCTAATCTAAATTAACATCTAATGGATTAAAAAATTGAATAAATATTCAAGCTTGAAACAATCCTATATTGTGGATTTTTTGGATCCAAGATTCAACAGCCACTCTCTAGACTTATATACAACACACATTTTTCGAGCCGAATCAAGCTGAGCATGATTGAGCTAGGTCTATTTTTGGTTTGGCTTGAAATTAATTTGAGCATGGATTTTTGGTTCAAGCTTGGTTTGTTTAGCTTCAAACCAACCTTGAATCAGGTTTTTCCTGAGTTGTGCTAGAGCTGAACTCAAGTTGTTCAGATTGTTTGTAAACATAGGCATTTTGCATATGCCTACACCATCCAAGCTAACTTGAGAAAAATCCGATATTTATTGTGCTTCTTTAGCTTCCATTAGTATATTGATTTCTAAATTCTAATCCTATCCGTGTATCACTACTTGCCTGCCTTTGTTGTTTTAATCTCTACAACACTGATTTTCGACTCATCTCTGGCTTCTGTCCTGGCTGATGATCTATAACTATTTGCTTTAGGTCTTCAAGTATGTAGAACACAACACCCAGAACCTCCTCTTTGCTCTATCAATGCTTCTTAATTTTGCTTTTGAGTTTTCATCCATCTCGCCATTTTCTATATAGCAGATCCTAGATAATTAAAATGACTGCACAAGGGTCGTATGAGTCTAAGTTTGATCAAAGGCATCTTTTTCTAAATCCATTAAAACTGTATTTAATCTACTTGGGTTGATTCTAGCTATTTCTATTCTCTATTCTTCCAAAATTTTTCACTTTAATTCTAATCTTACATGTAAATTGGTTATCATATTATCAGTCTAAACTGTCTGTTTGGTACATAATATACATAACTCAAAGTTTCCACAATGGGTTCAGCTCTTATTACCAGATGACAACAAAAGGTGCCATGTGCGACTCCATGTTTTGCTCCTTCCTACGTAAGCAATCTACTAGAAGAAAAGGTTTAGTCTGATGTATTTTGACAAGCTTCATATGTTATTCTGGAGAGATGGTGGATTTATGAGAAGGCTGGCATGAGAAAACATATACACCTGTACTTGTGGCCCTTTATTGATCTGAAGAGCCAAAAATGTGAGATAGAGGTCTGATCAGATTTATGAAATTTAGGCATGTGAACTTGACTGCCAAAGATTAATCAAGGATTGTAGAAGCGAAGCTTTGTTCGAGTTTCATGGCTCTGGTGGTTTCTCGATGGTAGGTCATTTGGTGAACCACATCTCCACAGATGGCTCAAATTTTATATTGGGTGATCAATGTTCCTCATCACGATAAAAGGATCTGGAAGCCTCTTAGTTAAGTGAGGCCTTAGAACTCTTGGCCATAAGCATGAAGAACAAGGCTTCTCCAACCTATTTTGGATTGGCTTTATTATCATTGTTATTAATTCCCTTTAAAAAAGTCTGTTTTTCAGAATCTTTTCTTATAACATCCATCAATGTTAATTATGTGTTTTCAACCCCCTTCCCAAAAAAAACCACCTTCTAAGTTGGTTCAAGCTAAGTTAACTAGGATACCTGAACAACATGAATCCATCACAAAACACTATTAAATATGGACGGATTGGTGAGGTCATGGAGCATCTTAATGAGATACCCTTACACTATTTACATTTTATTTAGAAGATAAGAGAAATCCAAGTAAAGTGGAAAGGTCAAATTTTAAGCCGATTGGCATATGCAACGAATGGAATAACATGCTATTGGCTTTGTGACATCTAAGGGTGCGTTTGGTTACGCTTTTTGATTTTTGATTTTTGATTTTTGATTTTCAAAAAGTACTTTTTACTTTTTTTGATTTTTGCTATTGAGTAAAAACAAAAAAGCAAAAAGCATGTTTGGTAACTACATTGGTATAAAGCAAAAGGTAATTATATGCAAAGCAAAAAACAAAAAGCAAAAATTTTTGCTTTTCATATGAAGCAATTATTTTGATTTTTGCTTTTTGATTTTCATGATGTTACCAAACGTTGCTTTTTGATTTTTGCTTTTTAAAAATAAAAAAAGCAAAAAAAGTACTTTTTTTAATGGCTAACCAAATGCACCCTAAAAGACAACAAGCCTGTTTTACAATCTGTTGATAAAAAAAGTCAGGTTTCTATAGGAGCGTTGGTTGAGACATTTCTTGGAGAAAAAAAAATGCAGATAGATATAGTAATAACAGATAATTAGTGGCTTCAGTGTTCTCAGACATCAGGACATGGGTTTTTGAAAGTAAAGGAGAATGGAATCTATATTTCAGAAATCCTAGATATCAAGTTGGTATGCTAGACAATTATTTTCATATGAATTACTATTTTCATAACAGTATATTGGCCTTATTTTCTTGATTGGATGAAGAACTGATTTTTCTTTATTAGCAGCAATTGTGAAAGCTATTTGCTGATGTAATGTTAATATGGGTGGCTGCACATATATATTGAAATTAAATCAATAATTCTCTTAGGTAGGTCATGTTGATTGATGTAGGAATTTCTGTAGTAGAAACAATGGTATCTCCAATTATAGCCTTTCTAGAGTGTAAAATATCTCTCTTATCACCAACCTCATAGTGTATGAGACAAATGTATGCATTTCGATTGGGTCAAATTCTATCATTACAATTCTACCAGATATATCTTTTTCATTCAGTTGAAAATTGATTTTACGATAAGGGCACTTACGACCTCCTTTATGGTGATGAGTCTTTTGGCATTATGACCTTTACCCAAATGATGCTGTCCATAGATCAAATTATTTCATGGATTGGATTTCACTAGACTATTTATGGCTCCATTGCATGTGCATAGGATAGAGTTTTTGTAGAAATTTATTGTTGTGTTATTAATTATTTGGTTTTAAGTTCTTATTTTTATAAGAGGTAGAATAGAATAGCATGGTTGAAGTGTAATGATCATATGTCCTATAATGCATGGTTTGTCCTAGAAATGGATTTATTTATCTACCCTTTTTTTGGGAGTCAATGACTATTCATAATTATTACCTTGACCCAAGAGAAGTGTTTGACCAAATGCTTTATTTCTCTCCTAGTTGATCTTGATTCAAATTAGAAGTATATTGATTGTTTTTCAATAACTGAAACTTTCTTTTTAAATATTGCATATATGATTCCATCCACAAATCCATTGTCTACCCTATGATTTCCAGTATCAATATGAATTCTAGTTCTTATTGTTCATATGCCAACTCCTTATGTATCGATGATGAGATTCCATTAATACAGAGCCAATTCCAGTAGACTTATTGAACGTTCCCATTGACATGCATTCAATAGGAGTTGAAAATCTTCAAATTTAACAATTATGAGTTGAGCACTTTAACCATTCTACAATAGATGCCTAACAAGGATCATTGTACATCATAAATAACCAAATTCAAATTGAAATGAAATATTTAGGAAGAATCAATAAAAATATATCAATTCAAATCCTAGATCTTCAAATTGAGAGAGATACTCAAAGAGATCGTGAATTCTCACTATTTCTTAGATTCATGGATCAGATTTGATTTAGCGATGTAGAGTAGATCAACTTTCTAGCAAATAAATGCTGTTAACATTTGGTTGGGTTGCAGGCTCTTTCGGGAGTTGATTCTGGCCAATGGACTTAACTTCCATCATAAAGTTTCATAGTTCGCACCAAAACATTGAGGGTGTTAAGCAGCTGGCTTTCAATCCATTTTTGAAAGCTGATGCTTATGAATTTAGCAATATGATGGCAGTGAATATTTATGCTAGTTCACAAGCTTGTGCATGAGTTGGTACGACTGGTTTTAGGCTGTGGATGAACCATATCAATAATTATTTGAGTTGAGGAGGAAAGGGGAAGAGAGAATCCAAGTTGTGCTAGTAATTGTTGGGAGCCTTTAGAAGCCTCCTATTCTTTACTATTAACAAGGCATATAGGTCAGAATAATAAACAGTTCCAACTTCCAAGAGAAGAAAGGAAATAAAAAAGGTCAGAATGTTTTCCTTTGTTGGGAGATGGAATTCTTTGCCAACAAATATCCTGCTACTAAGTGGTTACATCTGGATGAGTAAGAGAAAGAGGACAACCATGAGGATGAATGGTTGGACATATTGACGAATGATGAAGAGGAATGCTGGTTTTGGAGCATACTTATCAGTTGATTAGAATTTGGCAACTTGCACTTCATATTGGAATGAAGGGCTCTTAGCGTGAGGGTTTGTTTTAAGGGAAAAATTGTTATGTGGTCATCGACAATAGATACAGAAGTAATTATTTCTAGTGAATCTGTAAGTTTGCAATTAAAGAAGGCTAGATAGCCAAGCTTTGTTTGTTATCTTGGTCAAATAGAAGGGCATGAATGTGTGTATTGCCTTATACCAGAATCTTTGTTCATGAGTTGCTTGTATGAGGTTATTCTCATGGCTGCATCTCATCTTCTTTTGGATTGGTTTTAAATGCATCACAGTGCTGATACAATTCTATGCAACAAAAGGCACTATTCGTCTTATGGTTTGACAAATCATTCTGCAGTCAAGTAAGAAGATAACTAAACTAAGATGATCTTTTTCTCAAGTTGATTCCTATCTATCAAAGCTGTTCTCCTCTTAGTTGGTATAGTTTATGGAAATATTGTTAAACAGCATGCATTGAGAACCAAGGGTGGTGCGCTGGAATTTTGAGACTCAAGTTTTTTGTTATGAGATGATTATGGTGTTTTAGGGCTTTCACTGATGTTATGTTTTAATTCCTATAAAGTGAACATTAGAACTTATTTTTAATTTGTTGCGGCCAATCCACCTGCACCTGTGATCGAACACCCGGAGACCTGCAGAGACAAGTCCACACTGACCGGAGTTGTCTCCGACAGGAACTCTTCGATGCTTAAGTTAATGGGGTGGATTGGTCGAATAGGAAATGAAGAGCAAGGAAGCAGAGTTTGCTCTTAGAATAATTTTCAATGTCTTACCAAAGCGACCAGATTACCTCCTTTTTATGTGTCGTAGTGGTAACCGCTGAGTACGTGGGTCTTTCTTTTTTTGGTGTAGTGTGATGATGGGTTGATAATTAAAACCACCCATTAATTGTCGTTGCCCGCTCTTCTCGTGGTGGTTTTGCAGAGCCGATCAAGAGTTGGAGGAGCTACTTAGAGAGCTTCTGTTGGTTAGCCGACTGGCTAGGTACCGACCGACCGTTGGCTGGTTGAGAAGCTGAATACCGATCGATAGTTGGTCAGGAAACTTGAGATTGATCGACAGTCGATCGGAGGACTTGAGATCGATCGACGGTCGATTAGGAGAAATGATCCGTTTGTCGTCCGTCAAAACCGAACGTCCATCGGATGGTAGTGTGGTGGCACTTCCGCCATTGTATCGTGGGACAGTTGGCGGATCATTATGCGTTGATCCTTCGGCAGTCCTTCCCCATCGTCAATCGTCAATTGGCGGATGACCATCAGTGATCAATGGTTAGTCCATGACTAATAGTCAGTCGGTCGTAGGCTAGTGAGTCAGTAGACGATGATCTTTTAGCAAGTTCTCTTTATGCTAATAATTGGTCGAGCATAATTTGTTAGTCGATGTCGAGTTAGTCGGCCGGCGGTTTGTTGATCCCGAACGACCATCGGCGGTCGTCAGTCGGTCGACGAGAAGTTGAAGAGTCGGATGGCAGATTGAAATCCTCCAACAGTTGCCCCTCACTCCCAAGTTCGGGGAGTTGACACATGGCATTTTTCGGACTTTGTTTTGTCACCAGCCATTAATGATTTCCATGACCTTCGATAAAGTCGCCGTATGACGCTTCGGGGATCGTAACAGTCGCCATCAGACGTACGATTGTAAAGCTCAAGGGATTTGATGTTCGTCCAGTCTTCAGCCGACATGTGTCGGCATCTGGTGCAGTCTCTATGCATCACGATCGTCGGTGGGTCCTATAAATACTGGACCCCCTTCCGAAGGTTTTTCTTCTGTTGCTTTCAACAGTAGTAGCTTTTGGAAAGTTCGCTTATTCTCTCGTCTTTTAATTTTCAGGTTCGAAGTTTGAACCTTTTTTCTGACACCCTCTTATCTCTTTTTATTTTATTTTGTCAAGTTAGATACACGGCCAGTACCAGTAGTAGTTCGTCACATGGTCCAACAACTAAAGTATCCACACTGACAACATTGGTTATGGAGCGCCTTCGGGATCAGTATCGGATCCAGGAGAATTTTCGACTGTTGGCTCCTGGCCCTGATGGTCGGGTGGTCTCATCTCCTTTGGGCTTCATTGCTTTCTACCTAGAGAACCTTAGGTCGGGCCTTAGGTTTCTTGTTCCGGAGTTTCTTCGGAACATTTTCAACTATTATCGAGTGTGTCCGGCCTAGTTAGCGCCGAATTTCATTCGGCTTTTAATCACTTTTGCTTTATTGTGTCGGTTAATCCAAACAGTCCCTTGGCTTTCCTTGTTCAGACCATTTTTTACTCTCCGACCCCATCTGAAAGTCGATGGATGGTGGTATTTTGCCCCGAGGAGAGGGCTTTCTTTTATTACCGGTCTTCCGTCATCCATCCACGATTGGAAGATCCAATTCTTTTTTGTTTCGCCCCCGACTTTTTGGGGTTTTTCCTCGGTATGGGGAGAGCTAAATACCCTCCCAAATGAGAATAGTCGGATGGATCCAGCTGACCGGGAGGACTTTCTTAGGCTGAAGGACATAGAAGTTCCCTCATAGAAAGATCTAATTACTGAAGTGGCTTTGTTCAATGCCGAACTCAATTCGGCGCCATCCGTAGGTATATATAACGTCCATAGTTTCGGATTTCCTTCTGCTGGTTTTCCGCTACTAATTTGATCGTGTCATTTGGCTTTGTAGGGATGCGTGCTCCGCTTGGAATGTCTAGAGATGAGTTCTGCCAATTTGCCACCCGGAGGGTGACGCCCGACGCTGGTCCGTCACGTGCGCCGAAGAAGAGTCGGGTAGCCAGTCCTTCGGCTGCCCCCATTTCCGCCAATGTTCCATTGGTAGCACCTCCCGAACCCATCGGTGCGCTTGTGATTGCTCTTTCTGCTCCAGTGGTACCCACATCCACTGAAGCCCCTCTGGTCGACACTCGGTCGGAGGAGGATGTTGTTATAGTTGATGCTCTGACGGCGACTCTTGCGCCGAGGGTTCAGTTGGCTGCTCCTGCACCCGTTCCACGTCGGACTTCCATGCGTCGGAGGCGCTCATTAACTCCATCCACACCTGAGTGGATGTCGGTGCCTCCCGAACATTCGTCGGTTTGAGAGAAGATGCCTGCTTCTTCTACACTAGCTGGGAGCGATGCTTCCAGCTATGGATACATGGACTCCGAACGAATCGACATTCGGGTCCTAGATGGTGGGTCAGCCTTTTCCGACCCTCAGTTGGCGAGGAACTTGGTCCACGCCATTCTCTCAGCTGATCGGGAGTCGAGGAATCAACATTTGTCCGAGTTATTCGAGACATTTTACCCATCCTTTGTTAAAGTAAGTAAATAATTTGCTTTTCCTTCTTCTTTTCCTTCTGGTGACTTAGTTTATCTTCTTCAAACAATGGGCTCACGACATGGCCGAGCTTGAGTCGGCATGCAGTAGGATGGCCAGGTTTCGGCGTGCGAGGTCCGACATAGTATCGGCTGCGAATGCTGAAGAAGACTTGGCCATTCGTCGGCGGGAGGAGCTAGAGATGGATGCCACCGCTTGGGAGAAAGATTTGACTGATGAAGTCTCCTGCCTCAGAGTCGAACTTGGGTTGGCGAAATCCGAACTTAAGTCGGTTCGTTCCGACCTTGCGTCTGCTCAGAAGGAGGTGAAGGCACAGAAAAGTCGCGTGAAGAAGAAGCACGCAGTAAACAAGTTGCAGAAGGATCGCGACAACTTGGCCAAGGAGGTGGAGGACTGCCGTCGGAAGTGGCAGTCCGCCGACGGAGAGGCAAAAAACTGGTGTTGGAAGTGGTAGTCCGTCGATGGGGAGGCATCTTTGGCTAAGAAGGAGATCCAAGCTCTGCAGCAAGATCTCGATCGGGCCAAAGAGCTTAGCGTCGAGGAATTCAAGGCCTCGACCGACTTGAAGACCCTGATCCTTCAAGGAAGCGAAGTTTCCTATTAGGTCGGGTTTGGTGATGGTCAGGACGCCATCAAACAGCTCTATCCTGACCTTGACCTTAGCAGCATCGTCATTCTGCACGTCGAAGAAGAGGAAGAGGGAGGCGATGATGGACCATCTATAGGTCCGACGAGCGATGGTGTTCCTACTGCTGTTTCGGCTTTGACTGAGTCGGCTGTTCCCGTAGTTACGATTTCAGGCGAAGGTGCAACAGATCCCACCGCACCGATGGATTCGACTTCTGAGTTGATTGCTAAAGTCCTATCGGAAATTCAGGAAGTTGCCCCGATGGATGTCGTCCTGCCGACTGATGCTGCGCCAATGATCGAAGTTTAAGTTACTCCCGATCATCCTTCGGAGCAACTGGTCGTCGAATGAACTTGTATTTTTTTTTCTTTTGAAACTTGTAGTTCAAATTTTGTAAGGACCAATGGTCCGTTTTGTAACATTCATTTTACAGTAATGGAAAAATACTTTACTTGTACTGTGTTTGCATTTGATCGGTTGTTGATCGATTAGTAGTCGATTTTTATTTGACTATCTGTCGGCTAATTTTTCGACTAACTCAACGTCAGCTTTTAACCGACTTATAGTTAGTTTTTTAACCAACCAAGACTTAGTTGTTTGTTAAAACATTCATAGGTCGGGGATAAGCCAACCTTTGGTTAGTTTCTAATCGATTTTTAGTCGGCTTTTTACCAACCGATGACGATCGGGTGCAAGCCAACTATCCTTTGATTCAGTCATAGCCAAATCGGTATAGTTCGCGTTCTTTACTAGTCGGGGCAAACCAACTAATTCACAACCAGTAGATTGACGTTTTTCTTTTTTCGTTATTTCGTGAAGAAGTTATGCATCGGCATTAGCTGCTAGCCAGTCGGTCAGCCATTCTGCTATTGGAGGCTGACTTATTCCCGATTGGCTATGCCGATCGTCCGAAAAGTGCCGATCGAAAGTCATCTTTGAATGGAACGCCAATGGACGGTCGCCATTTGTCATTCGGCAGTTGAGTCTTGCCGACTATAGAGTGTCGACAGTCGATCGGGTGTTATACGTCTACGATCGGTCGGCTGTAATGTGCCAACAGTCGATCGGCTATAATGTGTCGATAGTCGGTCGACTTGCCGATCCTTATTAGTGGAGAGGACACTTCAATCTCCTTTGAAGAAAAGTTTGTAAAAATTTTATTATTTGCATTCTTCGGAAATACATGGAGCTGATTTCATTGATAATACATTTTAAGGTTGTCAGCATTCCATGTTTGGGGAATTTTCATTCCGTCTAGTGTTTCGAGTCGATACGCTCCAGGTCGAAAGGTCTCTACTACTCAATAGGATCATTCCCAATTTGGAGAGTTTTCCTTGGTCCAACGGTTTGGATACTTCAGCCTTCCGTAGGATTAAGTCTTCTCGGTGAATTTTCTTCGGTTTGATCCTTCTGCTGTAGTATCTGGCGACTCTTTGCCGATAAGCCACCATTCTAAGTTGAGCCTGTTGCAACTTCAGATAACAGATCCAAGTCCACTCTTCGGTAATCTGAGTTACTCGACTCATCATACTTTTCGACCCTCATAGAAGGTGGTCCAACTTCGATGGGTATCACCGCCTCTGTTCCATAAGCAAGGTTGAAAGGAAATTCATCCGTCAGAACTTGGGGGATTGTTCGGTAGGCCCATTGTACCGAAGGTAGTTCTTCTACCCAGAGTCCTTTGACCTCATTGAGCCAAGTTTTCAAGCCATAAAAGATTGTTCGGTTCGTGACCTCCGCTTCTCCATTTGATTGTGGATGACCGATGGATGTTAACTTATACGCGATGTGATATATCATGCAAAAGTCTTTGAAGTTCTGATTTTCGAACTGTCAGCCATTGTCGGTTATGATCGTATGCGGGAGTCTGAATCTGTAAATTACAGATTTTTGAACGAAATCCTCCATCTTGCTTTCTATAATCTGTGCCAAAGGTTCGGCCTCCATCCATTTCGTAAAGTAATCGACGACGACGACCAAAAATTTTTTTTGTCTGAATGCTGGAGAGAAAGGACCAAGTATGTCAATTCTCCACTGCGCAAACAGCCACGGGGTTGTGATCGATGTCAGTTGCGTCGTCGGTTGACGTTGGGTATTGGCATACCTTTGGCATGGCTTGCACCTTCGAACAAACTCAGTTGCGTTCTTTTGCATTGTTGGCTAAGGATACCCTTCTCGAAGAATCTTATAGGCGAGGGACTTGCCCCCTAAGTGGTTCCTGTAGATCCCTTCGTGAACTTCCTGAAGTGCATAATCGGCATCGGTGGGTCCCAAGCACTTTAATAGCAGAAGGAATGACCGTTTGTAGAGTCGTCCGTCCATCATTACATATTGTGAGGTCATCCACCTTAAACGCTTTGCTTTCGATGGATCGTTGGGTAGGTCCCCCTCAATCAGATACTTGATGATCTGATCTATCCAGCTTGGCTCGTCATCGATTTGCAACATTTCTTCCGCTCTTTCAATACTCGGTGTATCGAGATATTCGATATATGTTCGGCCGAGTTTGTTGGGATTTGTGATGGCTAGTCGGAAGAGTGCATCGGCCCGAGCATTCTCTACCTTAGGGATGTACGAGATGTCGAAATATTTGAAGATGAAAGTTTGATCTTTCACTTTCTCCAAATACTTTTGCAACTTCGGATCACGAGCTTCGTATTCGTCTTTGACTTGTCCTGCGATGAGTTGAGAGTCAGTGAACATCTTCAACTTTTTGACACCGAGTTTCTTGACAATTTTCAAACCAGCAAGGGGAGCTTCATACTCGGTTTGATTGTTCGAAGCTTTGAAGTTGAAATAGAGTGCATATTCGATGATCGTCCATCGATATTTGCCAAGATAAGTTTAGCTCCGCTTCCGAGAGCGTTCGAGGCTCCATTGACATGTAACATCCAAGTCGAACTATGGTCGATTTTGGGGGTGTTTTCTATCGACTCAGGTTATTTCTTGATCGAACTTGGTGTCCGATACGGTACACTCAACAATAAAATCGGCCAGAACTTGAGTTTTCATCGACGGGCATGGATAATAGTGGATGTCGAAGTTGCTGAGTTTTATTGCCCATTTCGCCATTCTGCTTGAAGTGTCCGATCGATGTAGGATTGACTTCAGAGGTTGGTCAGTTAGAACATGAGCTGTGTGGGCTTGAAAGTAGGGCCGAAGCCATTGCGTCGAAATGATCAAGGCATAGATCATTTTCTCAGCTTTTGAGTATTGAGTTTTGGCATTATGAAGCACCTTGCTCGCATAGTAGATGGGGTGTTGTACCTGATTTTCATCTTCTCTGACCAAAATTGAAGTAACAGCTTCGTCAGATGTGGCCAGGTATAAATATAAAGGTTCTCCCTCCATCGGCTTTACGAGCAGCGGTGGAGTCATCAGGTACTTCTTCAACTCTTCGAAAGATCGTCGATATTCATCGATCCATGAAAAGTTTTTAGTCTACCGTAGAGTTTTGAAGAATGGAAGATATCTTTCAGCAGACTTAGATATGAACCGACCGAGGGCGGCGACTCTTCCATTGAGTTGTTGCACCTTCTTCTTCGAAGTTGGATGCTTCATGTCAATGATTGTTTTTATCTTTTCGGAATTTACCTCTATTCCTTGATATGAAACAAGAAAATCGATGAACTTTTCGGCCGTCACTCCGAAAGCACATTTGGTCGGGTTTAGCTTTATTCGATGTCGTCGGAGTGTGTCGAAGGCCTTCTCTAAGTTCCGGACATGGTCCTAACTTTGAGTGCTTTTTACTAGCATGTCGTCGGCGTATACTTTCATGTTTCGCTCGATTGCAATTTGAAGACCTTGTTCACCAACCATTGCTAGGTCGCTCCCGCATTTTTGAGTTCGAATGGCATGACTTTGTAGCAATAAATTTCTTTATTGGTGACAAAGGCGATATGTTCTTCATCTTTGGGTGCCATTCAGATTTGGTTATAACTCGCCAAAGCATCCATAAAGCTTAAAAGTCGATGTTTCGATGTTGCGTCGACCAGCTGATCGATCTTCCGAAGAGAAACTATATTTTAGGTATGCTTCATTCAGGTTGGTATAATCGATGTAGATGCGCCATTTTTTGTTGGCCTTTTTCACCATGACAACATTCGCAAGCCAATCTGGGTAATGGGCCTCTCTAATGAAATCTACTGTGAGGAGTTTGTTTACCTCTTCATCGATGACCTTTTATCGCTCGGGAGCGAATGGTTGCTTCTTTTGCCTCACTGGCTTGACATTTGAATTGACGTTCAGTCGGTGGATAATTATTTCTGGAGGTATGTCTGGCATATCGGTTGCCGACCAAACGAATACGTTAGTATTGGCCTCAGCAATCGAACCAGCTGCTTACTCTCCATCGTCTAAAGTTGTGATCCAATTTGAATAACCTTGGTCGGGTCATCTTCTCTTAACGGGATTGAGACCAGTCGTTTGGTTGGTTCGCCCCATTCTTCCTCCCGCTCTCCCGTTGGTCAAATCTTTCCAGCGGTAACGGGTCTTCTGATTTATTTGCATTTGTTGTGATTGCGAAGCAACGTTGGACGATCTATTAGTCGCCTCGCATCTCTCCAACTCCGGCTTTAGTCGGAAATCGGATCAATAAATGATACGTCGATACTATCGCCTTAAGAACGTTGAGTCCCAGTCTTTCGAGTATGGCATTATACGTCAACAGGATTCTAATGACCATGAAAGTCAAGACGATAGTGCTTTGTCGAGTTACTATTCTCGCGGTCAGTGGAAGGTCGATTTCTCCTTCAACGTCGACGGTGTCTCCTATAAATTCGATCGAGGGAATGGAGACTCTTTGAAGTTGTTTTGTCGACAATTTCATTCGAAAGAAAATAGAGTAAAATAAAACGTTAGCTGAGCTTTCATTATCAATGAGGATCCTTTTCACATCATAGTTTGCGATCAGCATCATCATGGGGGGTTTGAATTCTCCTTACATCATCATCCGAAAAAAAAATACATTCATCGAATCGTTGCTTTTTGGCCGACTCTTCTTTGGATGTTGCCCCCCGGCTCTTAGTCGTTCAGAAATCATGTTGATCACCCCAGTCGTTGGTCGATTTTGATGGGTCTCCTCTGACGGTGGTGGTTGATCGGTAAGTGGCTCGGTCGAGCAATTGAGTTGGAACTTAGCAAAGAATTCCCGTCGAATGAGTGCCTCAATCTCATCCTTCAGCTGAAAACACTATTTGGTATTGTAGCCGTAGTCACGGTGGAACCGACAGTACTTTCTTTTGTCCTTGCTTGGACGTTTCATTGATTGGGGTCAGTGAAAGTACTCCTCCCCTTCAATCTCCATCAAGATCTGCGCTCGTGGAGTGGAAAGGGGAGTATAGTTATTGTACTGACTCTTCAGATGAGTCGGTATTGGGCTCCGTCAGGAAGATGTCGCTTTCTTGTTCGACATAGGTCGACTAGGTCCAATCGAAGTATCGTTCTTCCATTGTTTCTTCTTCTAATCCTTTTCGTTTTATTGGCGTCGGTCAGAAGCGCCTTCTTCTATGCGAATGTACTTATCCGTGCGCTCCGGTAGTTTGGCATAACTCTAGGGGGGTTCTTGTTCAATGAATAGGTGAACCGGAAGCCCCGCAGACCCTGCCTCATGGTCGAAATGGCCACTTCTTCGTTGAGGCTTCAGACCTTAAGCGTAGCGGCATTAAAACGCGCCATGAAGGCCCGAAGAGTCTCTTCTTCGTTATGCTTGATCGAGAAGAGACTGTCTGAAGTTCGTAGCTTCCTTTGGTTGGTGCTGAAGTGGGCCATGAAAGAGTCTTCGAGCTGCTTGAAGGAGTCGATGCTTTCCGGCTGAAGTCTGAAATATCAGGCTCGAGCAGCTTTCCGAAGGATAGCTGGAAAGTCGATGCACATGAGGGCGTCGTTCGTCTCCTGGATCATCATAAGAGCTTTGTAGCTCTGAAGATGATCGATTGGATCAATGGAGCCATCATATGACTTCACTTGAGGCATCTTGAATCGCGATGGGATCGGTACGTTCAAGATACGCGAGGAGAAGGGAGGAGTCGTTCGGACATGGAGACCGTCGGAGGATCCTTCCTTCGTATCCTCCTGGATCTGGGCCAATCCATAGTTGATTTCTTTGAACTTTTGATCATAGTCACTCAACTGTCGCTAGCGAGATGTCCTCGGCGTCGATCCTCCTGAAGAACTGGAGGAGGGGGAATTCGTTGGGTCGCACGGTCATTTCCCTTCATATCGGCTTCGATGAGAGGATGGGGAAATGGACCATTACGATCGATGGGCAGTTCCTCACGAACGACGAGGAGATGGAGACTTCATCCGATGCGAGCGTCGAGATGGTCGCTCCAACGAAGGAAAGATCGAGCACCTTAGTGCACAACAACTGTGCCTGGACTGTGCCGCCCGCATTACTGGATCTTCCACCGCCATGGGCGGTTGTTGTCGGAGGTTGCGCACAGTTTCCGTCAGAATTTGGATCTACTGCGTCAACGCAGCCAATTGCTGAGCCGGCGCATCCGACGTAATTGCTGGATGCGAGGGACTAAGTTCCGCTATTGCTGGTGGTGGAGAGGGAAGCACCTCTCGTCGGGAAGATTGGCCGGTGGAGCTGGTTGAGTTGCGAACACGAGTTTTTGCCATTTACAAGACAGATTGTTAATTCACTGATTGATCTCCCCCTACCTGGCGCGCCAATCTGTTGCGGCCACCTGCGCCTGTGATCGAACACCTGGAGACCTGCAAAGACAAGTCTACACTGACCGGAGTTGGCTCCAGCGGAAACCCTCCGATGCTTAAGTTAGTGGGGTGGATTGGTCGAACAGGAAATGAGGAGCAAGGAAGCAGAGTTTGCTCTTAGAATAATTTTCAATATCTTACTAAAGTGACTAGATTACCTTCCTTTTATAGGTGTCGTAGTGGTAACCGCTGAGTACCTGGGTCCCTTTTTTTTTGGTGTAGTATGATGATGGGTTGATGATTAAAACCACTCATTAATTGCAGAGCCGATCGAGAGTCGGAGGAGCTGCTTAGAGAGCTTCTGTCAGTTAGCCGACTGGCTAGGTACCGACCGACCGTTGGCTAGTTGAGAAGCTGAATACCGATCGATAGTCGGTCGGAAAACTTGAGATTGATCGACAGTCGGT
The DNA here is from genome assembly GCA_006176705.1 of Cocos nucifera. Classification (NCBI taxonomy): domain Eukaryota; kingdom Viridiplantae; phylum Streptophyta; class Magnoliopsida; order Arecales; family Arecaceae; genus Cocos; species Cocos nucifera. The sequence continues at coordinate 378,817 of QRFJ01000550.1, forward strand.
CGGGGGGCTTGAGACCGATCGATAGTCGGTCGGGGGGCTTGAGACGGATTGATGGTCGGTCAGGAGAAATGATCCATCTGTCGTCCGTCAAAATCGAACATCCATCAGATGGCAGTGTGGTGGCACTTCCGCTGTTGTACCGAGGAAAATTTGGCGTACGTGTTGATCCTTTGGCGGTCCTTCCCCATCGTCAATTGTCAGTCGGCGAATGACCATCGGTGACCGATGGTCAGTCCGTAACTAATAGTCAGTCGGTAGACGACTTTCGGCAAGTTCTCTTTGTGCTGATAATCGGTCGAGCATAATTTGTCATCGATCGTCAAGTTAGTCTGTCGGCGGTTTGTCGATCCCGAACAACCATCGGCGGTCGTCAGTCAGTTGGCGAGAAGTTGAAGAGTCGGATGGCAGGTTGAAATCCTCCAACATGATTCATTATTTAAATCAAAAATAAGCTAATGGGCCACAATTGAAATTTTGTTGACTGCCCTATCAGAGGAATATGGGTTATGGTTATAAACAACTCCACATAAACATTGCAAGAAGATTGTGCGGTATTCTTGAAGAAGAGAAGACAATTGGTTTCCTTATCTGAAAAGACTGTATTGCCTGTTTCCTTTTCTTTTTTTCTGGGTGGTTTGGGGTAGTAGCTGATCCTCATGAAGCTGCTAAAAGTAGGTGACTAGTTGATTTCTCCCTTTCTTTCTATTTTTTTTGCACCACATTGGAATTGAAGTGGACTCCTAACCATGTTAAGAGATGCAAAATGAAAGTGTTGGCTGTGAGGTTCGCCGTCTCAATATCGGATCCTGTGCCGATACCATCCTATTATAGTATTGATACATGATTCGGTATGATACGAGACAGCATACCATATATCGATATGGTATGAGACAGCATATTGGTTCAATACTGGTACAGTACGGCAGACCATGGTTGGCTGGTTGATAGGGATTTGATAATATATATTGCTGCTTTTATTCAGAACATTTGCATATTGTGACTTTCTGATCTTCTATTTCTTTCTCCCTATTGTGAAGCATCCTTTAATTGGGCCAAGCAATTTTCTTTTTTAGTGATGCACTCGCCTATGCCTTATATTTCCGTTTAAGGGAACTATGCTTAATAATTTTATATAATCTAGGACACATCTTCAAATTTGAGATGATGTACATATAAATTCACACAATATCATCCTGCATCACATTGTCTATGACCTGTAACTTTCTTCAAAATTCTATTTTTATTCCATATGGTAGATGATTAATATAGTGGATTGGACGGCATTGTTGAAGGAAGGACTAGGGCCGAATGCTTTGCTGAAGGAAGCTAATTTACATGCCATATTCTCAAAGTATCATGATTGCAGGAGTAAACCATGGTGTGAGAGGTTGACGCACATATTACCATAAATAACTGGTCTTCAAGCTGCAAGAGTGCTGATTGAAACAAAAGTTGCAGATGTGGATTGTTCAATACAGAATGCTGAGGGCAAAGCTGACTAATGAAGAAGCACAAAAAATGAAGATTGTAGCAACAATATACAGCTCCCGGAAGAACAGTAAGGACGAGCTGAGAAGGATTGAGAGCTTGAAAGTCCAAAGGCATGACTAAACAACCACACAAGGTGCTAGGTGCTTGAAACAGAGATGCAGAAAGTGGGTTGTTTGCAAGTGAAAAGTTGACTGGAGTCAAAATTCTGTGAGAAAAATATGAAGTCCAGTAATTAAGTATGTAACTACTAAAGAAAGATCTTAGGGAGGAAAAGGACAGCAGTTGATTGCAGAGAAAATTGAAAATAAGACAGCAGAGACATGCTTGCTTGCTTCATTCCATTGAACTTCATGAAAATCTTAAAATGAAAAACAAAAGACAATTACCAGAGTTGCGGCTACCAAAGGTAGCATTGAAGCTTAAAAGTAGACTAGCTAGAAATATGGAAAGATATACTTAAAACTTGAAAGGATGAAGCGGACCAAAGAATCAACATCAGGTTGTGCCACTTGCTGGATAATATGGAGCTAGTGGGGGCCTAGAAAGATTGTCAGAGATGAACAATCATTGAAAGAATGACAACACCTAGAGATGGTTGTTATGGATGAAAACAAGGCATACAAAAAGCCAATAAAAGAAGACCTAAACCATAAGTAAGGGAAAAATTAGACCTAACTTGTGGTTAATATAAGGCTTAGTAGAAGATGCTTAGGTTCATTGAGGGATTTTATTGTTCATGAAGGATGAAAGTCTAGCGGTCAAGCAAAATAGCTTGAAATGCTAGTGAAACAAAGAAAAGAGGGCTTAAGTTCATTCAAGATATTATCTAACATGAGCTTAAAAGCTGTAACTAAGACTCATCAAGGCCAAAATAGGGAAGATCTGTTTAATAGGCTAAAGAATTGCCAAAAATCAGAACTATTATATATCAAAAATTGCCCAATGTCAGTGCCAAAACACTTGGATGCAAGTAAGCTGCCTAAAGCTATCAGGACCATGAAAATGCCAAATCCCTTTGCTAGGAGTAAATAATTAATTTTTTGAGGTGCAGGATGTGAGAAGCACCTGGAGAAGTTGAAAGTGAGGGGAAACTCCTATTGGTTGGTTGGCTGCAATAAGCTGTAAGTTGGTAGATGGAACGGTCATCAATAACTGAATATTCATGATCACAGGTTTAACATACAGGCTGAATACGAGAATCAGAGGTTGCCTGCATCAAACAAGCCCAATTTCACCTCCCAGACATAGCATACACAGAGAAAGACCCCAAAAGAAATAAAAAAAGAAGAGAGGAGAGGGGGAGAGAGAAGGGGGAATGGGGGGGAGGAGGGAGGGGGAGAGAGAGAGAGATTTAAATGTTAGGCATAAGCATTTAACTTCTTGAAGGACAAATTTTTCTTATATCTCAGGGGAGCTTTTAATTATTTTCTTCTTGGATTGAATATTGATTATTCCTAATGTCAATCTCCTGTATAATCTAAAATAAGTTGCTTTGTCAGGTCTCAATATGTACTTATATTAATTTCGTTACTAACTAATGAGGAAGAAGTGTGCTTCTTCATTTCCCTTTTGGGGGTGGAGTGAACGAAGTTGTATATTTGATTTGTTTCTGTTGGCTTTGATGGAAAAAGAATGCAAACGCTGAAAGGCTATAAGTATCTTCATGCAAGCATCTTAAAGACAATTTTATTATGCTCAAGTTAAGCATGTTATGATTTGCATGTTGGTTTGAGGACATAGACAGATCACACATTTTGGAAATCAATGCATCATTCGAAGTTATGATAGATATAGTACCTTGTACTTGCAGCACTGTATATATCAGACCAACTTGTCTTATTCCTTATCAAACTCTGACTGGATCTATTGTTTTAATTTCAGGACCACTACAAAGTTCTGGAGGTTGATTATGATGCAACAGATGAGACTATTAGAATGAATGATCGGAAACTTGCACTAGTGAGTCATCTGTAAGCTTTTTATTCAAGTACTTTTTTATTTTTTTTCATTTGCTTTAAGACGTCTTATTATGGAAATAATGCGGAGAATTATCCCAGCGTTTTATATTATATCCATGACTAGAGGTGGCACCCTGACAAGAACAAAGGCGATAGTTCTGTCATGGCAAAATTTCAGGAGATAAATGAAGCTTACAAGGGTAATTTCTATTAATTTCTAATGTTGTTTCCCTCTCTTTTGATGGAGAATGCCTTAGAAATTGTAAAATCACCTCCAGAAGATGGTGGTACGAGCCATATATTTCAGGATCAAGGCTGGCTTTGCTTAATACATTTAATGACTTAGTGATCTTCTCTTTCTTTAGCTGGGGGATTACATACACTCAGAACGTTAGATCAGTTTGAGAAATACTATGGTGCTATAAAATCATGTGGGAGATGATGATTACGATTTATCGTCTGCAGTTCTAAGTGATCCAGCTAAGCGACTTGACTGTGATGCATCTGGCGCTTATGAGATCAATGGATACACATTAAGAGTAAGAATCATAAGCAATAATGTTGATATGGATAATTGATTTGTGCTAACTTTTTTATTTTTCCTTACTTAGGATCAGTACGCTTTTTGGATCTGATGGTTACTTTTCCTTATTCAGGAATATCTTACCAGGTTCAAAGGAATGATACTCACCTGCAATGGTCTTGGTATCAATCATATGCCTTTTTTGTAATTACCGCGGTAATTTGTTCTTGTAAGAACAGCAAATTTATAAAATGATAAACACACGTTACAAAATGTCTTCAAGTGCATACCTGAATGGTTAATCGGTACTTTGATTCTCAGGACACAACAGCTGATGGAAACCGAAACAATTGATCAGTAACGTAGGTTCCTTTTTCTCCTTTCTGCTTTTCATTTATATCTGCCCTTTGTAAGTGTCATTAATGTTGATTTGTTTGAGTTCCTTTAAATTTATTGCTACAGATTATTATTTTCTGGTCTGATACTTGCAAAATGACAGGGAATTGTCCAATTAAGTACCCGAGGATGCAGTTGTGTTTCTAGTCCACAAGATGGATGTAGTCATACTCCTGGTGCACATTTGAGCAAAGACGAACCTCAGATTCTTATGCCTTTTAAAAGAAAAAGACAACGTCTTCTAGACTCCCACACGGAAGAACCACTCATGCTATCCATTATCGTTCTTTTAGGCAAATGCTTTTTATAATGCATGAACTTTTTAATCGTGAAACAGGTCATCATTCCTCTTCTTAGCACCATTCCAGGATCTGTTGAATGATTTTTAAAAGTAATGCGGCGCAAAGCCCGCAACTTTTGATATACTTGACCATTTCTCCCACCAAACGAAATTCTCGTTGCCTTGGAGCGGGGCCACCCATCCGCGTGGCTATTGAAACCGAACATCGATCATCTAGATGCTTATTGTGGTTTTTAGCGTTGTGTTTGGTTGTACCGATGCTCCTTTTCCATATAAACTTCATAATTAGCTTATTACTAACGGAAACCTTGCACCTTGCTGAATGTAACCAGAACATTTTAATCTTCTAGATTTCAAGTACGACGCAGTGAGAGGGATTGAGAACTGCGGAACACAAATGCATGGAAAGCAACATATGTCTTTGTCCGTGCTCCCATTGTATTTGCTGACCTTGGTCAATTTTTTCGACTGCCTTATTGTCCTCTCTTTTGGGACTCCTAACAAACATTAGAATATGAGATCCTGTTCATGGAGTTTTCTTTCCAGCAGCTGCCTCTCCCTCCCTCCCTCCCCCACTCCCCCAGCAGCTAGGAAATTTTGCCGTCAACCTGAATGGAAGTATAAGTTAACCGTCCGGGTCATTCTTTACAAATCCGCCATCACCATCAAATTGGTTGCAATGGTCTGACGTGTTGGTCAGGAATTTAATATCACAGTTAACATTACATTCTCTGGTAGAGCCACCGTGGTGTAGGCAACGTATGGGAGGAGCTGACTTAGAAAACAAAAAACAAAAACAACAACGAAAGGGTTCTTTTGCGCTTTAGGAAACCCTAAGGTAAAAGAGTGGGGATGCATATGAACAGGATAGCTGATTAGATTGCAATAAAAGCAATGACGGATCAGACAACCATCCTTCACATGATGGGTCGGAGTGTAGGATCACCTAGCATAAGGATGCTAAGGTTGGTGCGACGGATTGGTAACTCTATACCACCATTATAGAGTTAGTAATTGCAAGGAAAAATGGTCCACAACTAGAATCATGTTTCAAGAGGCCGCTTTTACATCTGTTTGGTTTTGCAGTAAAGTAACACGCGTGTATGGTTACTTTTCAAATCCTAGGAAAAATTTGGATTTTATCCATTTCGTCAAGAACCCTCTTGAAAAATAAATCTAAGAGTCTCTTGAAGAAGTGAAATTAGATTTTTCTTTTCTGTTTTTGTTCCTTTTTTCTGTCTTGATTGATAGATCAGTATAAAATCCAAACACTTTGGTCATGGAACCTTTTTAAAGAATGCATTTTTTTTTTCTTTTTTTTGGTTATATCTTGATCTCTAGATCATGTAGTTCAAGAAAATAAAAGGAAACTTTTGGATTGTTCTTTCAATGTTAAATCTTAGCTTGATTATACCAAAAAAAACTTGACTTTTTTGAGGATTTTCAATTTCACCCTACACTTTTATTCAAACTTTTAAAGTTTTCCAATTTGGATCCTTAATATGAATTCTATCGGCCTGTCGTGACAGAGTTATGATATAGGTTGCCTATATGGCAAAAATTTATTTGTGGCAAAAAATGATGATGAGATAGAATGATGGCTTTTATTTTCCAAGTTAGCTCCTCTTTACTTAGAGTTTTGACCTATTTCGATTCAAAGCTCTTCTCACCTTCTTGGTGCTTGAACACTGGCATGGTCTTGAGAGAGGTGGTGTTTGCTTTCAGCGACGAGCATCAATGATTGGTCCTTGATTTTGACGACCTACTACTTCAGCCGACCTACTGAAGACTGTATCCTGGTAAAGCAAGGAAGGCCTTCATACCTCTTCCTCGTTAAATTTAGATCGATCATCGAGCTACATATATAGATTCATAGCTCATCAATGACCGATCTACAATCATCTCCGCAGAAACTGCGTCTTCTCCGAATCAGAAAACTCGGATAAGGGAAGAATCCTTCGTGATCCCGTCTCCTAAGAAGGAAAAAAATCTTTCGAATCAATCCAGAGCGACAAACTCGGAAAGCCGTTAGAATTCAAAATGGATACAGCTCTAACTCCTCCCCTATAAATAAAGGAGCTCCGGGATCCTTCAGGTACGCCATTCAATTCGACGCTTTTTTTCCTCATTGTTCTCCAATCTCCTAACTTGAGCGTCGGAGGGTCTTCATCGGAGAACACTCCGATGAAAACTTTATTGTAGGTGAATGGGTGAAGCTCCAGCAAAGTTCGTCCTCGGCCTCATATTCTTCGGTGGTCGAGCTACTCCATCCTCGTCGACCGACCCCAAGTTGGAAGATCCAGGAGCAACAGTTGGCGCTAGAGGAAGGGCCTCGATCATTTTTTAGGCTTAATTTCGAGGGAAGAAAGTACGACACTGGATATCATGAAGATCCGAAAGAGAGCATCAAATGCATCCCAGCATTCTAGTGGTCGGAATACCTACAACACTCGACAGGTTAACACATCTCCACCATCAATTTAGGAGAACCTGCCAACGGCATCGGCGATCTCACAGGAATAGTATGACATCTTACTTCATCAGGTGCAAGCATTATCAGCCGCCATAAGAGGAATGCAGCAGATAAACGAGCACCATCCGATCAAAGAAGATTCAGGCCTGGTCCGGATAAAGTCGGAGGAACGACGCCCCTATAGCCCTAAGGCGGAGGCTAGTCGTCACAGCCGACCTACAAGTCCTTCTCGACGAAGATCTGAGCGCTCGCCAACACCCATTTTAAGAAGAGGCTCCACTCCAGGCCATGAGACTGCTAGGCACCGAGCCACTCGTGAGGACGACATGGAGAAAAAGCTCAAAGAGATGCAACGATAGCTGGATGCACTGCGGGAGCCGAGGCAGCAAGGATAGGATTTGGGATTCAATATCGATCCCCCATTCACTCAGAAGATTATGGATGAATTCTTGCCACATCGATTCAAGATTCCTCAAATAGAGCTTTACGATAGAACGGCCGATCCCGTAGATCATCTAAATAGTTTTCGAACTCTTATGCATCTGCAAGGGGCTACCGATGCGATACTATGTCGAGCTTTTTCTTCAACTTTGAGAAGGATGGCTCGGCATTGGTATTCGAACCTGAAATTCGGCTCTATAAATTTCTTCTACCAGTTGAGCCGTCTGTTCGTTGCTCATTTCGTAAGTAGTCATCGGCAGTGTCGTAATTCTGACTTCCTCGTGAGCATCAAGCAATGAAAGAATGAGGCCCTTTGGGAGTACATCAATCACTTTAATGCAGCCACCTTGGAGGTTCGAAATTTAGATCCATCAGTGGCTATGACGGCATTCAAGGCTGGCCTCCTCCAAAATGACCTTTTGTTTTCCCTCAGTTTGGACTATCCGAAGGACTTTGCTGAAATACTAGAACGAGCGGAGAAGTATGCCCAGGCCGAAGAGGCTTGGGACTAATAGGGAAGCAGTCGAGATGGTAGGACAGGTCCATCCCAAAAGTAGGAGAGAAAAAGATCATAGATGGGTGCAGCGTCACTAAGAGGATCCATGGTTTCATCATTCGTGCACTCCATCTCGGACTAGTCGACCAACATCTTCAAAGCCACGAGGCTGATCTAGAACTTCACCTCAGAGGTTCAATTACTACACCCCTCTCAACACCCCCCAGACTCAGATTCTGATGGAGATTGAGTGACGAAAAGATATACTTCGACCCAAGAAAATGGTAACCCCTGTCTGAGTAAGAAACCTAAGAAAGTATTGTCGATATCACCGTGACCATGGGCATGACACTGAGTGCTGGCAGCTCAAAGAGAAAATTGAGGCACTAATCAGGTAGGAACGACTTCCGCACTATGTGGATGAACGATAAATTCCAAAAAATCTGAATTGTGATCAGCCTCGGCAGTGTGAGCCATGCGTAGAGCACCCGACTGTGGGAGAGATCAGAGTAATTATTGAAGAAAATCTCGGTGGAAATACTTCAGATCGAGACCGACCAGGGGAAGGACCGAGGGAGAAGAAAGCAGATAATGAAATTACTTTCATCAATGAAGATCTAGAAGAAATAAATACCAAGGGCAGCAAATGCATGAGCTGATCTTCTTTCTAAGCTAGCGACCTACGGGGTAGCCGACCAAAAAAGAAGCTGATATATGGAAATCCTAGAGAAGCCGGGTATTGAGGAGGCCCCAATAATGTAAGTTGATCCAGAGCCGAGCTGGAAGATACTATCCTCCATTACTTGCAGGACGAAACTTTGCCTGCGGATCAAGATGAGGCAAAAAGGCCGAGATGCCTCGCTCCACAATACATCATCTATGAAGAAAAACTGCATAAGAGGTCTTTCACCCTACCTCTGCTCAGATGCCTTCATCCTTTAGAAGTCAACTATGCCCTGTAAAAAGTTCACGAAGAAATCTATGGTAATCACCTAAGGAGAAAGGACCTGAAACGCCGACAATCTTTGGAGATATTATCCTTAGCCTGTAATTTTTATCTTAAATTTTTATTCAATAATAAATAATAACTTCTCATAGATTTTATTTTCGTCAATGCACGTTCTTTGGCCACGGTCGAGGAGCGGAACGCGTTATCATCGGATGTCGCCAACGTGCGCTACTCGGCCACGATCGAGGAGCGGGATGCGTCTCCATCAAATTTCGTCAACGTGCGCTCCTCGACCACGACAGACGAGTGAAATGCGTCTCCATCGAATGTCGCCAACGTGCGCTCCTTGGCCATCATCAAGGAGCGGGACGCGTCTCCACCAAATTTTGCCAATGCACGCTCCTCGGCCACGGCTGATGAGCGGAATGCATCTCCATCGAATCTTGCCAACGTGCGCTCTCCGACCACAGCCAACAAGCAGAATGCGTCTCCATCGAATTTTGCCAACGCACGCTCCTCGATCACAACCGACGAGCGGAACGCGTCTCCACCGAACTTCGCCAACGCACGCTCCTCGGCCACGATCGACGAGCGGAATGCGTCTCCATTAAATTTCACCAAATGCGTGCTCCTCGACCACGGTCGAGGATCAGAATGAGTCTCCATCCAATTTCACCAAACGCACGCTCCTCGGCTAAGGTCAAGGATCGAAATACGTCTCTATCAAATTTCGTCAAACGTGCGCTCCTCAACCACGATCGAGGACCGAAACACGTCTCTATCAAATTTTGCCAAACGCACGCTCCTCGGCTACGATCGAGAATCGAAACGTGTCTCCATCAAATTTTGTCAAACATGCGCTCCTCAACTACGACCGACGAGCAAAATGCATCTCCATCGAATTTCGCCAAACGCACGCTCCTCGGCCATGGCCGAGGATCGAAATGCGTTTTCATCAAATTTTGCCAAACGCGCGCTCCTCGACCACGATCGAGGATCGAAATGCGTCTCCATCAAATCTCGTCAAACGTGTGCTCCTCGATCACAGTCGAGGATCGAAACGCATCTCCATCAAATTTTGCCAAACATGCGCTCCTCAGCTACGGTCGAGGATCGGAACGCATCTCCATCAAATTTTATCAAACACGTGCTCCTCGACCACAACTGACGAGCGAAATGCATCTCCATCAAATTTCACCAAATGCACGCTCCTCGGCTACGACCGAGGATTGGAATGCGTCTCCATCAAATTTTGCCAAATGCGCGCTCCTCGGCCATGACCGAGGATTGGAATGCGTCTCCATCAAATCTTGCCAAACATGCACTCCTCGGCTACGATCGAGGATCGGAATGCATCTGCAAATTTTTCCAAACATGCGCTCCTTGACCACGGTCGAGGATCGGAATGCATCTCCATCAAATTTTGCCAAACGTACGCTCCTCGACCATGATCGAGGATCGAAATGCGTCTCCATCGAAATTTCGCCAAACGCACGTTCCTCGACTACAACCAAGAATCAGAATGCATCTCCATCAAATCTCGCCAAACGTGCACTCCTCGACCACGGTCGAGGATCGAAATGCATCTCCATCAAATCTCACCAAACGCATGCTCCTCAGCCACGACCGAGGATCGAAACGCGTCTCCATAAAATTTCATCAAACGTGCGCTCCTCAGCCATGGTCGAGGATCAAAATGCGTCTCCATCGGATTTCATCAAACGTGCGCTCCTCAGCCACGATCGAGGATCGAAATGCATCTCCATTAAATCTTGCCAAACATGCACTCGTCGACCACGACCGAGGATCAAAATGCATCTCCATCAAATCTTGCCAAACGTGCACTCCTCGACCACGATCGAGGATCGGAAGGTGTCTCCATCAAATTTCGCCAACGTACGCTCTCTAGCCACGGTCGACGAGCGAAATGCTTCTCTATCAGATTTCACCAATGTGCGCTCCTCGACCACGGCCGATGAGCGGAATGCATCTCCATCGGAGCGTGCCAACGTGCATTCTTCGGCCATGGCCGAGGAACAGAACAAATAAAGTTCATGGACACACTCCTCGGCTATGGCCGAGGATTGCAACACGCCGGCATGAATCCCTCGTCACCTCTCAGTCACACCGTCAAAGGTCTACGCTGACGAAGAACGTACGAAGTCAATAAAAGGAAAAGAAGCTTTGTATTAAAGTTCAATGTTTACAAGTGATGGTCGACCCATACAAAAATGCCTCGGTAAAGATCACGGGCAAACAAAAAAGGCCGACCTAAAAAAGAAGAAAGAAAAAGGGAGATCGGACATGTTCGATCGAAATGATACATTAAGCTCCGTCCGGAGCTCCAGATTCGTCGACCACCGCTTGGTCGAAAAGGTCGATAATAGCTGGGGGTGGTACCAATGCTACATCCTTGGCAGTTAGGTCGTCGCACATGGGGCTGAAGATATCTTCCATCTAAATCTCCCGACCCTCAGCTCCCTCGGCCTCCTCATCATCCGACTCCAAGAGGTCCAAGTTCAGATCGAGGAAGATCCTCCGGATCTTCTCTTTCAGATCTATGCCCCCTTGCAGGTAAGAGAGTGATGCAAAATCCATCTTGATTTTGCGGAATTCCTCCGAGGCATGGAAGGCCTGGACCACCTCTATCCTAATGGCCTTTGCTCGTGCCTTTTCGGCCTCCCTCTCTCCCAGCACCCAAGCTTCGACCTTGGACAGCTCGGACTTCAGCAGCTTCACCCTCTCTCTGAGGGACCTGGTCTCGTTCTCGGCCTTTAATCGAGATAACTGAGCATCATCCATCCGTCGGTTGGCATGGGTGGCTTTCTCCTTGGCTTTCTTAGATAGACGTCGAACCTCTTTAATAACCTTAACAAAATGGTCCACATGATGGACGAGCTTAAAAAAGAAAAAAAAAAGAGAGAGAGCTAAGCCGAGGAGCGAGTGCAAGAGCTGAAAGGAAGGTCGGTAAAAAGACAACACGTATCCGAAGGAGAGAATCGTAGGAGTTCTGGATGCGGAAGGCACCCCAGGCCTCCTTGAAGGCCTGGACGTCGGCTGATAAAAGGACCGACTTCAGTAAGGAATGGGCAACACGGTAGTTGCCCGTGTTGCCGATGCCCTTCCTTTTATCCTCGGTATCCGAGGAAACTTCTATCGGAGAGACACTCTCTGAAACATCGAATCCACGGTCGAACATTCGAATGGAGATCTTTAGTCCACCCGAGCTTCTTTTGGAAGAGGATGTAGAAGGTCGGTGGACGGTCTCTCCTGAAGCTGCGGACCGAAGCAGCGTCACATCCTTCACCAACGCCATCTCTTTTCTTGAGGAATTAACCACCCTTGAGGAACCTCCTACCGTGGGCTGCGCAAGGACATCCTCCATCCGAGCGCATTTGGGAGCCGCGCCCATGCTGGTCTTCCTCTTCTTCGCCATCCGATGAAGAGTTTTGAGGTTGGACGGATTCATCGCTGAATAGGAGAACAAGATTCGGTCAATGACGGTGACAAGGAGGGAAAAGATGACTCGAACAAAATCACATAAGAACACTTACTCCTCGGGTCATTTGAAATCAGTCCGACGTTAAACAAGTTCTCCTCGGTAAGAAATCTGGACAGTGGAAGAGGAGTAAGACTAAAGATTTGACTCAAGACCTCCTCCTCGGCTTTGGATAATGACGGAGGTCTGATAGCTGACCTATGAGGCCACCCTCATGATGTGCTAAAGCCCCATGGTTGTTCGGTCGATACAAAAAAGAAGCGTTCCTTCCAGTTACGCACTGAAGAAGGAGCACCTCAAAAAAGGCGGTATCTTCTCCGAGAAGAAGCGTACCACCATCCGACCTCCGTCGGATGCTCCTTTAAAGTAAAGCAGGCTCGGAGGAGATGGGAGGTAGGCTCAATTCCGAGGAGGAGACAGTGGGTGAAGAAGCCTAAAATTGATCGTCAGGAGTTCGACGTCAAACAACAAAAGCTAATCCTATACAGATCTAGAAGCTCGACAATGAAGAAATGAAAAGGCAACCTAAGGTCGGCCTTTAGCGATTCCTCATAAATATCGACTCATCCGGATCGAGGAAGAGCTATACGTTCTCCGGGTCCAACAGCCTCTAATCTGAAGTCACCAGGGACATGATACCTCATCCTGATGACTTCCAGATCCTCCGAGGTGAGGATGGAATCTATTCTAAAAGGACCATAGTTTGGAACTCCACGTTCCTTGGATTCGTCCGAAGAACCAACCACCCCGGAATCATGGTCCTCATCAGAAGGATTATCTGAGCTCCAAGAAGATCGGGACAAACTAGTTTGACTCATGAGTACGAAGGAGACTGACCTAAAGGACGAGAAAGCTGAACAAAGAGAGGGCGGGATCGATAATAGCTCAGCTGAGCCCGAGCTATTCTTTGCGCAAAGTATCGGAGTCCACCCTCTAAGCAACAGTGACAGTCAAAAGGGTAATACAGACCCTATTTATAAGAGGCATGAACGGCTCCGATCTACTATCGTTTCATCCACCCCTTTTAGATCTTCGTCGGGTGTCAAAAATCCATTGGACGGGATGGGTAAAGCTGGAGAAAGCAACGGATGGTTAAGATTTTTTGGCTAATGAGCTTCCCCCAATCTTGTCATATTACCGACCTCTGACATAGTAAAGCAGACACGATTTGAAGATCGACCTCGGTTTCGATAGGATACTTATGTCGGTCTCTCAGAGGTAGATCGACCACGTAAGTGAGGAGCAAACTGTTGTGGAGCGGAGCTGATATGGCCTCGATCAATTTAGGGTCGGCCGTCGACCTATCCCAATGGATCGTCTGAGTGGAACACTACGACACCACCCATGGGTAGCTGTGGATCGGCTTAAGCCGACTCACTATTCCAACTGACCTACTGCTTCAGTCGACCTACTGAATACTGTATCCTGGCAAAGCAAGAAGGCCTTCATACCTCTTTCTCGTCAGATTTAGATCGCCCGCCGAGCTATATGTATAGATTCATAGCTCATCAATGACCGACCTACAACCATCTCCATTGAAACTGCATCTTCTCTGAATCAGGAAACTCGGATAAGAGAAGAATCCTTCATGATCCCATCTCCTAAGAAGGAAAGAAATCTTTGGAATCAATCTAGAACAACAAACTCGGAAAGCCGCTAGAATTCGAAATGGATACGGCTCTAACTCCTCCTCTATAAATAAAGGGGCTTCGGGACCTTCCAGATACGCCATTCAATTCAACGCTTCTTTCCTCATTATTTTTCAATCTCCTAACTTGAGCATCGGAGGATCTTCATCGAATGACACTCTGATGGAGACTTTATTGTAAATGAATGGATGAAGCTCCAATAAAGCTCATCCTCGACCTCATATTCTTTGATAGTCGAGCTACTTCATTCTCGTTAGCCAACTTTAAGTCGATAGATCCAGAGGCAACACCTACATGTCATGCAGCAATTGGCTTATCATACCGTACCTCAACGATCACACTGTACTTCAACGAGCCAACCAATCTCCTCACGCCATATAGCATGAAGATTTAGTTCCTTTACAAACCATAATATGGTTTTCCTGCCGCACATTATAGCGTGTCTGCTGCCTTCTAATAATCGAGGTGGGCGAGGCGCATGGATCCCTCTTCAAATTTATCGGTAGGAGTGAAACATCAATATCATAATATATATATATATAATTTAAATTTAAAATTAGCATTAATTAAAATTAAAATAAGAATACTTATTTTTTTAAATTAAAATAAAAATATATTTTTTTTTCAATCAACCAAATAGCTGGAACGAATGTTACCGATTTTTATTTTTATTTTAGAATCCTACGATCTCTAACCAAATATATCATACTTATATCTTCTATAATTTATTTACTCGATGTACTTTTTTTAAAAATAATTTTTGAAATATACATAATCAAAAGGGCTAGGTGCACTTCCTTTTGAATAACTTGAAATATACATGACCAGCATCTAAGCGCAACATCGAGTATAAATATAAAACTATTATTAATTTCTTTACCTTTTAATTTTTTTTTATGGAAACAGAATTTCAGAAACTTCGTCCACCCACAACAGCGTCCACATGAGGACCCGTGGCCTTATCGTGATTCCCATCGACCACGGGGGCTTATCGTGATTTCCATCGATCGACCACGGGGGCTGGAGAGCCATGAAGGTCCCCAGCGGCATCATTTAATACGAGGGCACGACCAAAGAGGAAAACGACACCATCACGTGTACGACGGACGCACCAGCACGTGAGACGATCGAAGCGCCAATGCTACTCTCCACTTTTCCCACATCGCTTTCGTATCCTATGGTCCAGATTTAATGACGCGACCCCACAATAATTGCTACCGACGTCCATGTACCACAGTAACAACCACCAGAAAAAAAAAAAAATCTATCAATTACCATCTGATCAACATCCGACGGTTGACGATTACCTAAATCAGAATGATAGGTCGAGAAAGTGATTTTTCACCCCAGTTTCCAAATGGTAACGAGGAAGTTGTAAAATGCAACTGAATTGGAAATATTTCAGATTAATCAGCAAAATTTTTGGATTAGGTTAAGCAAATATATACAGCGCAAAAAAAGCCCTGATAAAATTATAAGAAAATATATATTTTTTCCTTTCCTTCTTATCTACCTTCATAGCCGGCGCGCTTTTCAGCCCCGGCAGAGCGGCGATCGCTGCTGGACGACCTTCGTCGACTTCGGGTACCGGAAAGCCTTCATTGGGCTTGGAAAATGCCACCCCCACCCTTTCGATCTCCCCCCGCTGCCGCCGACAGAATCCGGGTAAGCCACCACACCGACCGATGCCGATCTCGATAGCTTCACCGGCGCCGTGCTCCTCGACTCCTGCCCCCGCTCCTCTTTCCTCCTGGAGAACAGCCAGAAAGCTGCCCAACCCCACCTCCCGCGCGCCCGCGGACGCCCACCGTTGCCGGTCTCGCCGCCTCTGGCGGCGACTGATCTCGATCGCAGGAGCTGGAACCCCACGGATCTGGACCGGCGAAACGCCAGGCTCGCTCTCGATGAGGTGCACCACCCGTCCCACGGCCCCGATCCCGGCGCCGCCGCCGCCGGATCTCGCGAAATCGGCGGAGAGGGAGGAGAACGAGGACGCCGACGACGAGGATGACGACGGGGGGAAGCACCCGCAGGGGCACGCACGTTAGCGCAGTCCGGGCAGAGGAGCCGGAGCCGGTTCCCAGGAGGCAGACAGGGCACACGCCGTAACGGGGTTGCGACGGATGCTTCCGGCATTTCCATCCCTCCTCCTCTTCCTCCCATAGAGCGACCTCCTCCATCGACGATCGCAGATCTCCTTGCTCCGTCTCCGTCCGTTCCTTCCTCCCCTATCCCCCGAACAAGGCTCTTTAAGGAAAGGAAATACAGAGCAACAAGGTTTAGTTGTTGGGACTCGAAACGGCTATATATAGAGATGGCCGGTGACGGAGTTAAAAATTAACCGCGGGCTCAGCTGACGTCGGTTAAGGGAGCCGGACCGGCGGCTCCGGCCCACCGCAAACGCACCGACTTTGGCCTTATTTATCGAAATACCCTTATTAAATCTCTGGCCATCGGTTTGACGTGGGCACGATTGACAGTGGAGGACGTCTTATCAAGATCGGACGCCTGAGATTTCGTGTAATATGTTTTCTTGATAGTCGTGTACACTGTTGGGCCCCGGGCCTATGGAATATAGGGCTGGGATCGGGGCGGAAGGCGGACAGGTCATGTCACATTTGGCCCGGCGATCACTGACCACACGTTTCCCCATCCGGGCTTTCGTGTTCGTCTGATGGGACTGCTACCGATTGTCTGGTTTGATGTGACTGACGATCTACCGATTGTCTGGTTTGATGTGACCGACGATCGGCCGAGGGGTGCGGGTGATCGCGCTTTATTCGAGGACTCCCGAACATTCTTGCACTTGAACGAGATTATGGACGGACCGTAGGCATAGTGACCCAAACGGATACCCGCCTATTTTAACTGGAGCAAGGTGGGCCCGCAGCGAAGGAAGAGAGGTGTTACTCTTTCTGGTTGCTTTTGCTGTTAGTTGAAGCTGGCGAGGACGCAGCCTTGAGCAAATGAAATCCTTGCCGCGAACCACGTAAATAAGCTGGAGGTATGCTTCATAGCGTTCTTGAGGTTGCCTAATTGGTTAAGTTACTCATCCATAGAAAATTTCAATGGACAGATAATTCTAGGCTCTAATCATGCTATAAAGGAACTACTACTTATGGTTTTCAGAATTTTTCTTTTGGTAGGATCATGATTAATTTTTAGAAAATTGATCATGTGCACCTTTCTTTTTTTTTTCTTAAGCTATTGCATAGTTATGCATTGGTCATTTGTTATCCATGCTTTCCTGTATTTATAATTTATATATTTCTTATCTTTGATTTCTTGGTGTTCAGTTCTCATTTAGGCATGAACATGAGCATTTTTCTCTTTTGAAACCAAATATTTTTCAATGGAATATCCTTCGAACAGTATTCGGTATGGAGAAAGGATTTCATGAATAACATTCACTAATAGCGATATAGTTAAAATATTATGTTGATTGAATTATTTATGAAGTTTTATGATAACTTTATACATTTTATTGTCTTCATTGAGAATTTTAGTTGCATTCAATAAATTATTTTACTTTTCCCTATATGTTAGAGTTAATTCAACCCCTAAAATAAGCAATCATGAGGGTCGTTAATATTTTTAAAGCCTATCAAATGACTTGGCAAGAGGATCATAAAGCTCATTGCTCATACATAAACAAACAAAAAGAAAGAAACAAGAAAGTCATGCATTACTGTGAGACCAAATTTTTCTTATTTAGTCACAAATTTGTAAATTGAATGCTTTATAATGCTCCTAGATGTAAAGGTAATTTAATTTTTTCATACATTGTACAAGAATTTGACATAGATAAATGAAGATTGTAATGGATATTCATGATTCTTTATAGATTTAGTTGCTTGTCCATTTGTAGATTTTGATTGTCAAAACCCTTACAGATAAATAGTAATTATACATAAATTACAGCTTTTGAGTGATCATAAATTATTATTATATAATGGGTGCATCAAAATACAACAAAATACATTTGCAGCATTCATATATGCAATAGACCATTAACTACTAGAAACTATTTGCTAACAAATCTAAGCTAAAACTAGGTTGCACATATCAATTGCAAGGGTCAAAATTTAATTATAATCATAGGAAATTGTGTATCCTTCAAGCAATTGAGGTATATGGGACCTAGCTGGTGGACCATGAGAATGGGGTGCCTTTTTGACCTATGGACTACTAGTAATTTTAGACTTTTGATTGCTTCTATGTTCAAAACAAACTTACTGCCATCGCTGCTATTCCAAGTCAAATTTGGACAAATTCCACTCTCCATCCATGTAGTGATTGTAAATGTCAATGTAGAAGATTAATTGGAGAAGCTTTATCATGGACTCTTGGGTTTGAATTATGCATTAATCAAGTGAAATACCAATTTCAAATTGTGATTGTGATATTAGTTTTTTAGGTTAGTGCTCGACATTGCAAATGTCTATGACTAATCCAAGAGAAACATGCATCTGATCAATGGTTGTAATTCCACAACTATGAAATAGTTGGAAATTATTCTATTATGAATTTTCATTATTACAGATTATTAAGTATACTCAATGTTTGATTGATGTGCCTATCTCCATACTTTTCTTTTTTGAACATTTAGCTAGAGATAATCAAATATAATCACTAAAAAGATAAGGATGTCTAGATTTTACAATGATCTTGATTTCACATCCTAGTGCAAATGTGCAGCCATGTACACTTGCCTTGTTTAATAGATGATGCGATGTAGGTTGCAAATGTTCCTTGAAGTTAAAACTAAACTCTAGTTAATTTGTCATTGTAATATCTATTAAAACATATTTGCCTTAATATTTAATGAAGTCCATTAGAGATTTCTTTCCTTCCAGAGAAAGGAACTATAAAGCTCCCAATTTGCTATTCTCCAATGGATTTCTCTTATCCGTATGTTCTATTAGTCAAGATATCCCTTTCTTCTGATAATAATACATCAAGGCAAAATTGATCACATCCTATATGTTTGCTTGAAATTTTTTCTATGAAATGCTGTCTATGTTAATTATTTGCTTTTATTGCTGTCCAATCAATGGTTCATAGTTCATACATCCACCTCGGACCTCCTTCAGAACACTCTAAGTCTGAACTTTAAGGGTCCGTTTGATTGATTGGGTCTATCAAAATATGGGATAATTTGATAATTTTTAAAAATTATTTATTTAAAAAATAATTATAATAAAAAAGTTTTTATTATATTTAATTGATAAAAAAATTATTTCAGAAAATAATACTGAAAAAGATTATTACATTTGATTTGAGATAATTCGTATATAAAAATATGGTAAAAAATTTATAAATATACCCTTTTTTAATATAAAATAAAATTTTAATACTAAAGTAATATTATCATTTTTAATCAATTTTTATATAATGACTATAATCACATAGTCCTTTATATATAATATCATCTATATCTTAATTTTTTTTCAAAAATTTTTTATTGAATAAATTTAGAAAGATATATCTATGAGAACCAGTCCCACGGATTAATTCAAAATCAAAACCAACATCTAATGCTGACTTCACAAAAAAAAAAAAAGAGTCGGGATCGATTGGAACAAGAAATTTCATTCCGAATCAATCCATGCCATAAGGAGAAGAGTTTGAGAGAAATACATTGGCAAGGCCTAATCTCCCTCTATTTAAACCCTAAATCCCTTCCCTCATGAAGAAATCTCAAACCTAAACCCTAGATTCTTTTCTAAAAATCTTAATCCTAATTTCAAACCCTAGATTACCTATGCATGGGATTTTAAGTGGAAGAACGTCGATCTTAGGCTGCTGACGTCGCCACCACAGTTGCCAGTAATTTCTTTTTTCTTTTTCTTCTTTCTTCTTTCCGATCTTAAGGTAGGATCTTTTGCGATGGGGTCTTCGACCGACCATGCCTCCAACCTTTATCGCACCACCATTGTTGGATGTGTCCAGTCGCTTCCCCGTCGGCCCCTCCCTTCCTCCATTTATCCTCTGTGACAATCGAGAGAAGATCGAGAGCTTCGGTCTTGAAGGAAATGAAAGAGAGAAAGAGGAATAAGGGAAAAGAAAGAAATGAGAGAGAGAGAGAGAGAGAGAGAAGGTTTAATTTTTTTGAAGTGGTTTGATTGGTTTAACCCAATTAGAATTGGGTCAATCCAGATCATATGGATCTAATTTAAGAATCAATCTAAATTGGATCCAGGTTAGATTAAGAGATTTCCTAGGTATTTTAATTTCTTTTAAAAATTAAAAATTAATTGAAATCATTCAATATATTAGAACTTTCGACGTCGGAAGAGCACCGGATCTAGAGATCAGCTTGAGAAATTTGGGGTTTGATCAATCGATAAGTTTTCTCTTATCTCTGAATTATTTTTATATATATATATATAATTATATATTTAAAAATTAAATTTTATATGTTAATTATTTAAAAAAAAATATTGAAGTTTAAAATTAGATAATTTACTTATGATATGTGATTTAGAAAATTGGATCGAGTATGATATCACAATTGCATGATACCATTTTAGAAAATAAAAGTTTTTCTTGCATTATATGGCATGATTTATTAATTAAAAATTAAGTATTTTCATCAATGCATGAATTTTAAATATAAGTTAATTTATATTATTCTTTTGGAGTATATGAAAATTATGTTGACACTATTATAAGGTAACTATTTTTATTTAGAAAAAAGTGATTATGACATAAGCATGAAAAAAATTCTCTAGTTGGATTATGATCTGGATCTAGACAACGAGATTGATCGTTGGCCACGGGATAGAAATATGTTTCTTTTAGATACTGGCAGAGTTAGTCCTTCTGAGCCTAGCCAGTGGGACTGATCACTGGTAGCATGCCGATGGATCGAATATTTTTCATTCAAAACTAACCTCTTTATTTTATCACGGGATAAATCGTGGCCGTGTGAACTAGAGCTAGTATTTTCTTGATATACGCTGGAGGATCGAATGTTCCGTATATAGGAATTAGACTCTTTTGGGCCTTATCACGGAGCTAATCGTGGTCGTAGTCATCAAAAATTGAGAAAAAATTTTTATGATATTTTCTATTATGTATGATAAATTTTTAAAATAAAATTATTTTATTATGTATTATTAAAAATTATTATATTTAATTATTATATTTAAAAAATATTTATGCTTGATCCTTTAGAGATGATTGATAAACTTGCTGAGCAGTAAAGCTTACACTCTTTTTTTATTTTATTTTATTTCAGATCCAGAAGATCCTGCTGGGTTGGAAACCAAACAGTGAGGAGCTTAGGACTTAGGCTGATTATTTTTACTTTATTTTCTTTCAAAGATAATTATTTTATAATTATTATTTTAAATTATATTTGGTTTGTTAATATTATTTGAAGATATTTTTATTTAATATTAGAAAAATTACTTTCACTACTGCCTAAGTTGAATTATGATAATCAATTATTTAGTGAAAGGTAGGCCTTGCATATTCGAAGGAGTTAAACCCTAAGAGTGTGCGGCCATCTGTCAGGTGCCCGGCTTGAGTTATTAGATCGGAACGTGATAGATTTTATGATATCATAGCTAGATTTATAAGAATCAATAAAATAAAATAAGTTAGTTAGTAAGAGTGGGGGTAGAAATTAAGAAATATTTAGATAATTATGTATATTAATAATCAAAAAATATATTAAAAAAATCTATTTTTGCTTTTTAGGTCATGATGGCTCACAATCACTGTGGATGGTTGTCTGAATTTACGGAGGACTCTCATACGGCTAGTGTGCATCATACTTATCGAGACAGTTATGCCTCATAAGCTTCCAATGCCTCCCAAACTGATAGTATCTCTCATGCAGCTGGAGCTTCTCAAGCTTGTGCTACTTTTCGAGCAGCCAGAGCATCTAGATCTACTCATCGTCCATCACCAGAATAGGACAAGAGCCAAAATGCAAACTCTTCCCATCAGTTGAATAAAGCTCAAAATAATAATCACAAGGAGACCAACATCGAAGGTCAGATGATAGTTCACATACAAGCCTTAACTGGACTAGTGCAGCAAATAAAATGATAAGAAAATAGAGGAGGCCAATCGTCAAGATCGAAACGAGGAATAGCAGAATTCAAGAGACTGGCACCATCGACTTTTGAAGGCTCTACGGATCCCACTGAATTATTAAAATGGCTCAAGGAGATAAAAAAAGCTTTCACCAATATGGAATACATTGATCAAAAAAAGGTCCGTTTCGCTGTTTACCAGTTACAAGAAGAAGCATTTGAATGGTGGGAAGCCATCAAGAGACAGCGAGGGACTGATGGGCCACTCACTTGGAACATTTTTCATCAAGAGTTTATGGATATGTATTTTTCTGAGAGTCTCAGATTTGAGAAGAAAAATAAATTTACTAGATTGATATAGGGGAATATGATAGTAGCCTAATATGAGGCTAAATTTATTGAGTTATCCTGCTTTGCTCTAGATCTTATGGCAACTGACAATATCAAGGCTCGGAGATTTGAAAAAGGATTGAAGTCCAGAATTCATGCGGAAGTGAGACTGATGCAGTTGATCACGTATCGAGAGGTTGTTAATTTAACAAAAATTATGGAATAAGAAAATAATAATATTCAACATAAAAGGGAGCGACAACAAAAGAAGAGATCAAAACCTGGCAGTTATTCTTGCAAACAATCTAAATGTCAAGAAACTCAGCAAAAGGATGACCAGTCAAAGAAAAAACCTGGTGCGATCGATGTGGAGGTATCCATTTAGAGTAGAATTATCACTGATTCTCTAGAGCCTGTTTTGGTTGTGGCCAGCAGGGCCATAAGGCTATACACTATTCTCGTCATTAAAATCCTGAAAATCGACAACTCTTTCAGAATGCACTTAGACTACCTGCTTTTAGAGCACCAGTCTCTCATCAAGGTCCATCCTCTGGACAAGGAGGACCACCGAAGCCAAAGACCCAGGCACGTGTTTACGCTATAACTTAGCAGGATGTGAAGACATCAAAAGTTATAGTAGCAGGTACCCCAGAAAATCCCTTACAACTTTATCTAAAATTAAGGTTATAGATCTTATATGCATAATTGTAATAGTAAAAATTTAAAATTTATAGGTATTATCAAAGTTGAGATTGCACATGCTTATATTTTATTTGATCCCGGGGCTACTCATTCATTTGTTTTAACAGAATTTGTTAAAAAGATTGGTCTTAAACCTGTATCCTTAGAAGATGAGATGTATGTCTCTACTCCAAATGAGAGTGTCATCATGGTAGATATGATTTGTCCCTCCTATATTTTGAGCATTGGAGGTCATAATCTTGCATCTGATCTAATTGTTCTCGAGATGAAAAATTTTGATGTGATCCTAGGGATGGATTGGCTTGCCTCGTATCATGCCACGGTGGACTGCTTTAGAAAAAGATTGACCATTCAGATTCCAGGATGGATGCCGCTTAATTTTTTTGGAAAAGGAATGAATATTCCTATAAAAATTATATTAGTCATGCAAACTTACAGGATGTTAAAAAAAGATTGTACAAGATATTTGGCTAATATTATAGATACTCAACAGGAGGAGATCAAGATAGAAAATATACCTATAGTAAGAGAATTTTTTGATATTTTTTCAAAAGATCTTCTAGGATTGCCTCCCGATAGAGAGATAGAATTTTCAATTGATTTAGCGCCTGGTGCTGGATCCATCTCTAAAGTCTCCTATCGTATGGCACCGACTGAGTTAAAAAAGCTCAAGGAGCAACTCCAAAAACTTCTTGATAAAGACTTTATCAGACTTAGTGTCTCTCCATGGAGTGCTCTAGTACTTTTTGTTAAGAAAAAGTGATGAAAGTATGAGATTATGCATTGACTACTGAAAGTTGAATAAGTTAATCATTCGAAATAAGTACCCTCTACCAAGAATAGATGACCTTTTTGATTAGCTTTAGGGTGCTCAGATATTTTTAAAAATTGATCTTCGATCCGGATATCATTAGTTAAAAATCAAGATGGACGATATATCTAAAACAGTTTTTCGGACTTGATACGGATATTATGAATTCTTGGTTATACTTTTTGGATTAATGAATGCTCCTACAACCTTTATGGACATGATGAATAGAGTGTTCAAGCATTATTTGGATCAGTGCATGATAGTATTTATTGATGACATTCTAGTGTATTCTAAAAGTCCAGAAGATCATGAAAGGCATTTGAGAATAATATTACAGACACTGAGGGAGCAGAAGTTATATGCAAAATTAAAAAAATATTAGTTTTGGCTGGAAAGTATCTCCTTTCTCGGACATATAATTTCAAAAGAAGGTATATCGGTGGATCCAATAAAGGTAGAGGCAATTATGGATTGAAAACAACCTTCTAGTATAATAGAAGTTCGTAGTTTTCTTGGATTAGCTAGATATTATAGGAGGTTTGTAGAAGGATTGTCTTGCATAGCATTGTCTTTGATCTAGTTGACTCATAAAGGAACAAAATTTGAATGGACAATGAAATGTGAAAGAAGTTTTCAGAAACTGAAAAGATGTTTAGTATCAGCTCCTATCCTTACTTTACCATATGAGAAAGAAGGATTTACTATCTTTAGTGATGCCTCCCAAAAAGGATTAGGATGTGCTCTTATGCAAAATAAAAAAGTGATAGCTTATACATCAAGACAACTTAAACCATATAAGAAAAATTATCTAACTCATGATCTAGAGTTGGTAGTAGTAATTTTTGTCCTAAAAATTTGGAGGCACTATTTGTATGGAGTATCATGCGAAATATTTATAGACCATAAGAGCCTCAAGTATATCTTCATTCAAAAAAAGATGAACTTAAGACAAAGATGATGGTTAGAGCTGATCAAGGACTATGAATTGATCATCAATTATCATCTTGAAAAAGCAAATATAGTGACAAATGCCTTAAGCAGAAAGTCAGTAGGTGGTGTAGTAATGTTGATCACTTCTCAGAGGTATATTCTTTAGAATTTAAAAAAATAGATGTTGAGATATGGCTGCATAAATTTGAAGTCCTGCTAACTGCACTTAGGATGCAATCTATCTTGATTGATAGAATCAAAGCATCACAGACAGATGATTTGGGACTCCAAAAGATTAGAGATCAAGTCCAATCTAAGATGACATCTGAATTTAGAATTCATGAGGATTTGGCAATAGGTTATATATTCCAGATAATGCAGAATTAAAAAAAAATTATAATAAAAGCTCATAACTCTGCCTACATAGTACATCCTGGAGGTACAAAAATGTATAGAGACCTTAAAAAAATTTCTGATGGAGTGATATGAAAAGAAAAATAGCTCAATATGTAGCATAATATTTAACTTATCAACAGGTAAAAGCTGAGCATCAGAGATCTGTAGGACCACTGCAATCCCTTGCTATACTAGTTTGAAAATGGGAACATATAACAATGGATTTTGTTACAGGGTTACCAAGAACTCTCCAAGGGTATGATGCTATTTGGATAATTATAGATCGATTAACCAAGTCAGCGCATTTCTTACCCATTAAAGTCACATTTTCTTTGGAAAGGCTAGTTAAGTTATACATAGATGAAATTATAAGATTGCACGAAACTCTAATATCCATTGTGTCAGATCGAGATACGAGAATTATTTCTCAATTTTGAAAAAATTATATCATGCCATGAAAATTAAGTTGAAATTCAGTATAGCTTTTCATCGTCAGATAGACAATCTGAGATAACAATTCAAACTTTAGAAGATATGCTAAGAGCATGTGTAATAGACTTAAAAAGATCTTGGGATGAACATTTGTCATTAGTGAAATTCGCCTATAACAACAGTTATCAATCTAGCATCCAGATGGCTTTCTTTGAAGCTCTGTATGAAAGAAGATGTAGGACCCCAGTATGTTGGGATGATATCAGTGAGAGAAGACTATTGGAATCAAAAATTGTTTAATAAATAGTGGATAAAATCCAGCTTATCAGAAAGCGGATTCTTTTAGCTCAAAGCCGACAAAAGAATTATGCTAATAATAGGAGGAGAGAGCTAAAATTTTAAGTTGGAGATCACGTATTCCTTAAGATGTTCCCCACTAAAGGAGTGATGAGATTTGAAGTTCGCAGAAAGCTAAGCCCTAGATATATGGATCCCTTTGAAATCTTGAAAAAAATTAGAATAGTTGCCTACCGTTTAGCCTTATCGCCATCTCTTGTCAGAGTACACAATGTTTTTCATGTTTCCATGTTAAGAAAAATATATACCAGATCTTAGTCATGTGGTGGAGTTTGGGCCTCTTCAGCTCATAGAGGATTTATCTTATGAGGAGCAGCCAGCATGAGTCGTTGATAGAAAAGATCAAATTTTGAGATGACACATTATTTCTTATGTCAAGATTTAATGGAGCAACCATACAGAACGAGAAGCTATCTAAGAATTGAAAGAAGAGATGCGAGCCAAATACCCCTACCTATTTCTTGATCCAGGTATGTCAAATTTTGAGGACAAAATTTTTGTTAAGAAGGAAATAATGTGAGAACCAGTCCCATGGATTGATTCAAAACCAAAGCCGGCATCTAATGCCAATTTCACCAAAAAAAAAGAGTCGGAATCGATCTAAATAAGGAATCTCATTCCAAGTCGATCCATGCTGTGAGGAGAAGAGTTTGAGGGAAATACGCCAACAAGGCCTAATCTCCTTCTATTTAAACCCTAAACCCCTCCCCTCACGAAGAAATCCCAAACCTAAACCTTAGATTCTTTTCTAGAAACCCTAATCCCAATTTTAAATCCTAGATTACCTGTGCGTAGGATTTTAGGAGGAAGAACGTCGATCTTAGGTCGCCGCCGCCGCCGCCACAGTCGTCGGTAATTTCTTTTTCCTTTCTCTTCTTTCTTCTTTTCGATCTTAGGGTAGGATCTTTTGCGGTGGGGTCTTCGACTGACCATGCCCCCAACCTTTGTCGTGCCACCATTGTTGGATGTCCAGTCACTTCCCCGTTGGCCCCTCCCTTCCTTCGGTTATCCTCTGCGATAATCGAGAGAAGATCGAGAGCTTCGGTCTTAAAGAAAATGAAAGAGAGAAAGATGAATCGGGGAAAAGAAAGAAATGAGAGAGAGAGATAGAGGGTTTAATTTTTTTGAAGCGATTTGATTGGTTTGATCCAATTAGATTTGGGTCAATCCAGATCATATGGATCTAATTTAAGAATCAATCTAAACTGGATCCAGGTTAGATTAAGAGATTTCCTAGTTATTTTAATTTTTTTTAAAAATTAGGAATTTATTGAAACCATTCAGTATGTTAGAACTTTCGACATCGGAAGAGCACCGAATCTAGAGATCAGCTTGAGAAATTTTGGATTTGATCAACAGATAAGTTTCCTCTTATCTCTGAATTATTTTTATATATATGTAATTATATGTTTAAAAATTAGATTTTATATGTTAATTATTTAAAAAATTATTGAAGTTCAAAATTAGATAATTTACTTATGATATGTGATTTAGAAAATTGGATCAAATATGATATCACAATTGCATGATACCATTTTAGAAAATAAATGATTTTCTTGCATTATGTGGCATGATCTATTAATTAAAAATTAAGTATTTTCATCAATGCATGAATTTTAAATACAAGTTAATTTATATTGTTTTTTTGGAGTATATGAAAATTATGTTGACACTATTATAAGATAACTATTTTTATTTAGGAAAAAGTGATTGTAACATAAGTATGAGAAAAATTCTCTAGTTGGACTATGATCTAGGTCTAGTTAACGGGACTGATCATTGGTCACACAAAAAAAATATATTTCTTTTGGACCTAACCAGTCTGGACTCATTGCTGCCAGAGTTAGTCCTTCTAGACCTAGCCAGTGGAGCTGATCACTGGTAGCACGTCGATGGAATGGATGTTCTTCGTTCAGAACTAATCTTTTTACCTTATCATAGGGCAAATCATGGCCGTGTGAACTAGAGCTAGTATTTTTTCGGTACACACCGGAGGATCGGATGTTCCGCATCTAAAGACTAGATTCTTCTGGACTTTGTCATGGGATTGATCGTGGCCATAGTCATCAAAGACAGAGAAAATTTTTATGGTATTTTCTATTATACATAGTAAGTTTTTAAAATAAAATTATTTTATTATATATTATTAAAATATTTTGCCTGCCCTTAGAGCAGAAAATATTTTGCCTGACCTCCTAGTTTCCTCTATTGTAAGAAAAAGGTGGGGCTGCTATGTTCACAAGTGACGGATTAAACGCCCGCATGAGTTTAACTGTTTAAGCTGGTCTGTAGTTCTGAAGCTTGGGCTCAGCCCAACTTGTGAGTTGGATTGTAAAGCCCATGGGCTCCCTCAGTCGAATGTGCATCCCCAGCTTAAAGGTTGTTTGGAGGCTTGTGGTCGGGTTCTTCTTCTCGATGGCTTTTCCCAAATTTATTTAGGGTTCATTCTTGTATTGCTATCAAAAAGAAAAACTTTTTGCAAGACTTGTTATCAATGCATCCCTAGTCCTATTGGAGAAACTTTTGTGGATTTCAAAGGAGTTAATAGTCCAGCCTTCACTGTTTTTCAAGCTAGTTAGAATCAGAGTTGGCATTGCAACAGTAATGACAAAATTTGAATATCTACTTACACCATACATAATGAACATACACATATGTAAGTACATGTGTGGTCCAAATTGTCTGTGTACGCTTAGGAGGACTAGATAATGAACATGATCGTGTATGAAGAAAAGGTATTTGTATTGAGTAAATAGGACTAAGCGTACACCGTCCATCGGATTTAATGTGGCCAAAAATATAAGCATGTCTTGAGTGGCGTATCTTGTTTATCAAATATTAAGCGCACATCGAAGTGTCATATCGGGTCTTTTTGATTAAAAAAATAAAAATACACCTTCATGTCAGTAAATATTATGAGTATATCATATCAGATTAAAAAATATATGTATTGCCCAAAAACAAGTCCATGCCTTCGTGTGGGTGAAATAAAAAGTTACACCCTTGGAAAAAAACATGTCTCAATATATATTATGTTTGCGTCGTCCATTAGAAATGTGTTATTATTAATTGTAGGCAATATATATGTAATGATTTGTCTGCCGAACTTGTGAGGGCTCAAATGCACTAAATAGGGAGTTGTCCTCCAAAATCCAACTTTATTTCCTCCAAGACTGGCGAATGCTTACCACTACCTCCTCGCTCCATTGAGGCCAGCTGTCCCTCAGGCAATGTGAACACCGACTTCCTCCCTTGCCCCCACTCCATCACATCAGCACTTTGGCTTCAAAAGTTTTGCTGTTACAGGACCTATGTTCTTTACCCCCGAATATCATTTTTTTAAAATACTTTTATTCTATCTTTATGGTTCTGCTATAAACTTTTGGTTCTACCGCATGTATATTGTTCAACGGAAAGCTGAATGTGCTCATCAATGGGTATGCATTAGTTTCCTGCTATTTCTGTTCGTTACAGCTGCTTATACTGAATGAATGTTCTAGTAGTCATATTTGTAAGATTTCGCTCTCTCGGAACATTTGGATAAACTTGTTATCATCCGAGGTATGCACTTCTTTCATCCTCACGTGGCTACATTGCTGCTTGGTCGTCGGACATATCTTTTCCATCATAACTCTCTGTGAAACACAGCGATAATTATTATTTATCCGAACTTCTCTACGGTTCACGTTGGCACGGCCGCCGTTTCTCTTTTCTGGCTGATGCGTTGTGTATGTATTTGGCCTCTGGATATTTACACGTGGATTACGTAATATTATCTTTGTTTTTATTTTCTTTCGTATCTTCTTAACTTTCTCTCATGTACTTTATTATGTATTTGCTTTTTCTTTCTTTTTTTTTGGCTTGGTTTCATGTACCTATCTAGGCTACATTGTGAGAGAAAGTTATTTACACATAATTAATATGGTTATTCTCTTATGAAAAAAAAAAAGAAAGAAAAAAACTTCTTCATTTTACTGGACTTTGCTATTTGCTACCCACCTCCCTCTTCTTAGCCTCATCTGGAGCACCACTTGTCTACTTTCTCGTGTTGACCACATGCCTGCCTTGACGAACACGGTCCTTGATTTATTGACTTCTCTCGCATTGTTAGCACTCCTTTTATCATCCCGGGCATCCTCTTGCATCACGCTGACGGCGTCATACAATTATTGCGCAACATGCCAGAAAATATATATAATTTTAAAAACAATTTGACTTAGGAGTAAATTGAACCATAGAATCAAAAAATATTATTTTCTTTGCAAAATCAATTCGAACGTGCGTAGTTTTTTTTCCGGGAAAATCCACTGAGTTAAATACAATCTTAAATATAACATTTATCTTATAATCACTCTCATAAGATCCGAATGCTTTACCATATTAATATAAATAAAAAATTTATTTATATAAATGATGCAAATTCTAATTTTTTTTATTAAAATAATGTAAAAAAAATGCCATTTATAATGGCTTTTTTGCTTAGTCAACCATGCGCACGTTGCTTAGATGGATAGATAAATCGGTCAAATATATATATATATATATATATTTAAAAATATTATTTAGAATAATATTTTTAAAAGCGTCATTTGAAATGACGCTTCTTCTTTTTTGATTTTTTGTGGTGGGGCTATAGGACTAGAATCGGATCGGATATGGATCGAATACCAGCATATCCATATCCGTATTTATTTTATCTGATGAATATAAATATGGATATGGATATTATTTAGATGCAAAAATTTATATCCATATTTATTTTAAATGGATATGGATATAATTCGCATATTAAAAGTATGGATATAATTATGGATATAATTTAGATGATTAAATTTTATAACTATAGAATCAAAGATATTACTAAATAAATGATAAATTAAGTTAATAATGTATTTATATGATCATATATTTTTTTAAAAAATTAATAAGTAATATATAAAATTATGTAGAATTATATATAGATTTGGATATTCGGATACGGATCGGATAGTTGTCTATCCATATCTATATTCATTTTTTTTAATGGATATAGATACGAATACGAATATTAGTCGGATCCTCAAATTTCTATCCATATCCGAATTAATTCGAATACGAAAACAGATTGAACGAATAATATCCATACTACTTTCATCCTTACTGGGTCACAGTGGTAGGAGGCGGGCTGGTGGGTGAGAGGGCCGACTGGAGTTGGATGGGTGGGGGTGGTGCGGGTTGGTGTAGGGGTTGGCGTGGCTGGTGGGCAGAAGAGGCCGACGTATTGGGAGGTGGGGAAGGGGGTGGGGGCAAAAGAAGGGAGGGAGGGGGAGGTGTGGGGGTGCAGGAGGATGGGTGGGACCCGGCTAGCCGGGGGTGGGCGAGGGCTGGTCGGAGGTTGGGGGAGGGGAGGTGGGTTGGTGGGCGGAGGGGGCTAGCCGGGAGGAGGGGTAGGGTGGGAGGGCCGCCCACCGGGGGTTGCGATAGTGAGTCGAGAGGGCTGGGGGGTGGCAACGGTTGAAGGGGCGCATTGAGGGGGGGTCGGGAGGAAGTTTTTTTTTCTCAATTCAAATTTATATACTCATTTCAAATTTGTATGCTCAATTCAAATTTATATACTCATTTCAAATTTGTATACTTCATTACACATTTATATACTCATTTCAAATTTGTCTCAATTCAAGTTAATGAGTATTAAGATTTCAAGTATTAAATTTATTAGTTTGTTAAGTATTAATCCTTTAAGCATATACTTAATATTTCTCTCTTCCTTATTGATAGCATCAAAAAGCTATTAAAAAGGATGAAGAAAAGTTATCAAAATCAATAACATGAATGTATCAAAGTAAAAGATGTATCAAAGTAAAAAATGTATCAAGTTCAGAAAATCAATTTAACTGAATCATCCCCCTTATGAAAATTTATTCTTTCACTCAAAATAAATTTAAAATATTTATTTTAATTTCAAAAATTAGCTTAAATTTAAATATCAAAGGCTCTTTTTCTTTTTGAATGAATATGATCTTTAATTTGATTTTTAAATATGCACGTTTAAGCTTTAAGAGGAATAGATTTTTTCAAAAAATTTGATCATGAAATTAAGCATAATATATACTTTAATATTTAATCTTTTTTTATTTTAAAAAATTTTAGTCAATTTAGCTTAAAAAATATATATATCGAAAATATATCGAGCAAGTCAATAGTTTTAATATATAGTATCAAGGCAAATGAGAATCACTTATTTAAACTTATTTCTTAAGTAAAAGATTCTTAGTACAATTAACTTTGTAAGAAATTTTCAATGTACATCAAAATTTTAGTATTATATTTAGATTTTCAAATGAGTTTCTAAAATTAAAAGTATGTATCAAAATGGTAAATCAGATTATCAAACTCATTAAATCAAATTAGTTTGAAGTAAGAATATGTTTCAAATTTACTTTAACTTCAATTAATCATCAAAAATAATTTGATAATCAAATCAATCAAATTAAATTAAGATATCAAAATCATATGAAAGCTCAAATTAAAAGGAATATAATATAATTATTTGGGAATTTAAGATAAAAAATAATATCTTGATACCAATTAATTGTTAAAGAGAATAATGATATGATTAAAACACATGAATTACAAATAATTACTTAAAATAAATCAATCAAAATAAGTGAAGTACAAATGATCATCCATAATTTCTATTTTTGTTAAGTTCCAAAATAGTTTCAATAATATTTTCTCCTCCTATTTTTCATAATTAATGCCATAAATTACTTTTTAACTTTTCCTCCTCTTTTTCTTTCAAAATAAGCATTTTTATCATAAGTTTAAATGATACCAAATTTAACTTTTAAATTTAGATAATTTAATTTTTAAATTCAAAAAAATTATTTTTAAAAGAGTATCAAATTTGAACTATATAGGACATCTAATTCCAAAATAAGCATGTTCGATGTCAAATTTATGTTGATATCACTTTAGGTTTTTAAAGGATGGGGTTTTTCAAGTAAAATATATCAAAAATTTTTTGATACCAAATTTAATATTTGTTCTTTCCTTTTTCTTAAGAGATTT
The DNA here is from genome assembly GCA_006176705.1 of Cocos nucifera. Lineage (NCBI taxonomy): Eukaryota > Viridiplantae > Streptophyta > Magnoliopsida > Arecales > Arecaceae > Cocos > Cocos nucifera. Next base: position 412,049 of record QRFJ01000550.1, read on the forward strand.
CAATCAATTAAGCTTTTGTTGATTTAAGTTTCTCAAATATATAATTTGTTGGGGATAAATTCTATTCCCACCGAAGTCTAGTTCGATGCTCAACTCGATGCAACCAGTAGCCGCAGAAAAACTTCAGCGGACGAATCTTAGCCGAACCCTTACAGCCGGTCGAACTACTCTCGAGCTCCTTCGGACTCCCAACGGTCGGGCCTCAGTCGAAGTCCTTCAATCAGGCCTCAGTCGAGCTCCTTCGGACTTCTCAGCGGTCGTCCCTCGGCCGAACTCTCCAACGGTCGAGCTCCTTGAACTCCAAGCGGACGGGCTTTAGCCGAATTATCCAGCGACCGAGCTCCTTCGGACTCCCAACGATCGGGCCTCAGTCGGAGTCCTTCAACTGGGCTTCAGCCGAGGTCCTTCGGACTTCTCAGCGACTGAACTCCTCAGCAGTCGTCCCTCGATCGAACTTCTAGCGACCGAGCTCCTTCCAAACCCCCAGCGGCCAAACCCTAGCCGCACCCCTCCAGCTAGATGCATACGAGAGCCAAACTCCCCTCCAAGCTTTCTCTTCGATCGAACTTCTTCAGGAGCCAGACTCCTTCCTGACACCCCCTTCGACCGACCGAGCTCCTACCGAACTCCCCAGCGGCCGAGCCTTAGCCGTGTACCTTCAGCCAGACGCCCACGGGAGCCGAACTCCTTCCAAGCTTCCTCTTCAGGAGCCCGAACTCCTTTGAAATGGGCATACGACGAAGGCCTTCAACCCTTCATTCGGCTAGCTGTGCAGCCGTCACCATCAACCCGCCGCAAACGGCACCTCCCTGAGAGACTGACTCCGCCGAACCTCGAGCGATCCGCCAGCATGCGACTGTAGTTGTCACCATCAACCCACCGCAGACGGCACCTCCTCGAGAGACTGACTCCACCGAACCTCGAGCGATCCGTCGGTACGTGGCTGTAGCCATCACCATCAAGTCCGCTATAAAAGGGACCCTCTAGATACGCTAATATCTTGAATCTCTAAGCTCTCATTTTCTTCTCCAAGCTCTAGAACTCATTCCCGAGCACTCCATTTTTGTTGGCTTGAGCTGACTTAATCGTCGGAGGATCCTACCGGAGCCACCCCCACCGGCTCCAGACGAGACTTTATTTTGCAGATCTCCGACGGCGACCTCATCGGCCTCCACTCTAGCGGACTCCGACGACGACCAGTTTCAGCATCAACAGAATAGCGCTAGAGGAAGGGCCACGGCGATTTCTCTCTTAAAGGAAGCCGAGGTTCTCTTGTTCTTAAAGGAGTACTCGACGATGATTTCTCTCTTCCCACTCCAGAGATCTCTCTTCTTCCTCTTTCGAATTTCTTTCCAAAAAAAGATGCCCCCCAGGAGAGCCTCGACTCGACGATCGACGGCCTCCGCATCTCGATTCCGTCCAGATCCGTCTGCCCCTGCTTCAGTCCCGGGAACTCAGGTTCCATCCGTACCCATGGTAAATGTGGAGCAGTTCAACCTGCTCGTCCGACAGGTTCGTGGCCTCACGGATGCCATGCGGGCCATGCAGCAGCCTTCGATGGCAACTCCATTAGAAAATCCGCCATTCGGATGTCGAAAATCGGCCCCAAGAAAGGATACTCGGATCGGTGTGCCCCTCGCCCCTTGGAAAGGGAAACAGAGAACCGGAGATCCATGTTCGGATCATGGTTCTCCTTTGGAGGAGACCTTTCCTGGTTGTAGCCAAAAGTCTCCCAAGATCTGCGACCAGGACGACGCCCTTGATCACAGACTACGGAAGATGGATCGACGGATTGAAGAGCTCGGCCACGTCGCCCCGGCTCATCACGCCAACTTCCACGTCGAACCTTCTTTCTCCCTCCAGATAATGCAAGAGCCCGTCCCACCGAACTTCAAGCTCCCTCAACTTGAAAGCTACGATGGGACCTCTGATCCGGTTAATCATCTGGAGGCCTTCCGGACCATGATACTGCTCCACGGTGCTTCAGACACCATGCTGTACCGAGCCTTCCCATCTACCTTAAAGGGAGCAGCAAGAAACTGGTACTCGACATTGAAGCCAAGTACGATCTTCTCTTTTGATCAGATGAGCAGTCAGTTCGCGGCCCACTTCATCAGCAGCCGACGACCGCGTCGAGGTTTGGATTTTCTGATGAACGTCAAGCAAAAGCAAGGGGAATCCATCCGGGCTTACGTAACCTGATTTAACGCCGCGGCATTGGAGGTCCGAGACTTGGACCAGTCTATTGCGATGGCCGCACTCAAGGGCGGCCTTCAGAAAAATGACTTGTTGTTCTTCCTGAAAAAAAGGTATCCCAGAGACTTTGTCAATCTGCTGGCTCGGACCGAGAGATATGCCCGTACGGAAAAAAGCCTTCAAGTTGAAGGATGAAGAAGCCTTAAAGGAGCGGCTGGCAGGCAAAGAAGAGCCGAACGAAGTTCGATCGCGCTCACGGACTTCCTCCAATAGCAGGCGGGCCCGAACTCCTCAGGTTCATGAAGAAATGCGAAGAAGCCCTCCTCCTAAAAGATTCCACGACTACGCCCCCCTCAATGCTCCTCGAGCTCAGATTCTTACCGAAGTTAAGAACCAACTGCTAAGACCAGAAGGGTTATGGTCTCCCCCAAACAAGCATGACCGAAGCAAGCACTGCCTCTACCATCGCGATCACAGCTACGATACTGAGGAGTGCATCCAGCTCCGAGATGAAATTGAGGAGCTTATTAGAAAGGGGCGCCTGGGTGAATTCATTTGACGCCAGCCTGAAGATCGGCAAAGGGTGCTGTCGTGACAAAAAATGATGAGGTCGGCCGCCTTACGGCATCGTCAGCATTACCCCTAGGTCCCAGCGTCGAAGCCAAGAGAAGCATGCTCCAAAGTGGGGAGACCAGCATGGGATAGAAAAAGTTATCCGCATGAAGAAGCGCGAAGGAACCATGCTACCACGACCGTGAATCACAAAAGAATTCGAGAATACATTACCAGTAACTTCCTTTCAATAAAGTTCTTCTCTTTCAATAATATGCTGTTTTTGGATGCGAAAACTATGTGATGACAGGAAAAGAAGCAGTTAATAGTCGCCGTGTTAGGAACAGGAGGAGAACCTCATCCTGGCACGAGCAGGTCAAAGACCATTAACCTCGGCCAGAGATAAGATCTCTCCCGAAAAGCAACTTGAGAGATAAGATCTCTCCCGAGCCGAAGAGATAAATCTCTCCGAGAATCGACAGAGATAAGATCTCTTCCGAGAGATTCGGCCAAAGAATCCTCGGTCGAGATAAGATCGAGCATCGAGTCAACCTCGCTAGAGATAAAGATTCTCTCCGAGAATCAACTTCGGCCAGAGATAAGATCTCTTCTGAGCGAGCTGACAACCTTCGATCACAGATAAGATCTCTTTCCGAGCGATCGATGTCAACCTCGGCTAGAGATAAGATCTCTCCCGAGCAACCCAATCAACTTCGGCTAGAGATAAGGTCTCTTCTGAGCGATCGAGTCAATCTTGGCTAGAGATAAGATCTCTCCCGAGTGATCGAGTCAACCTCGGCTAGAGATAAGATCTCTCCCGAGCGGCTAGAGATAAGATCTCTTCCGAGAATCAACATCGGCCAGAGATAAGATCTCTCCCGAGAAACGACCTCCGACCAGAGATAAGATCTCTTCCGAGAATCGGCCAGAGATAAGATCTCCCGAGCGACAACCTCGGCCAGAGATAAGATCTCTCCGAGAAGCAACTTCGGCTAGAGATAAGATCTCTCCCGAGCGACAACCTTGGCCAGAGATAAGATCTCTCCGAGCGATCGAGTCAACCTCGGCTAGAGATAAGATCTCTTTCAAGAATCAACATCGGCCAAAGATAAGATCCCTTCCGAGAATCGATCTCGGCTAGAAATGAGATCTCTCCTGAGAAGCAACTTTGATCAGAGATAAGATCTCTCCCGAGTGACAACTTTGGCCCGAGATAAAGTCTCTCCCAAGTGATCGAGTCAACCTCGGATAGAGATAAGATCTCTCCTGAGTGAAGGCCTCATTCATAAAGGACGAGAGTGGGGAGACGGACGACGGTCCGAATGTGCCCCCACAATCCGTTAGGAACAGGAGGAGGACCTCGTCCTAATGCGAGCAAAGTCGAAGGCCTCGTTCACCTTGGACGAAATGGGAGGAGACGGACGATGGTCCGAATGTGCCCCCACAGCCCGTTAGAAATAGGAGGAGCACCTCATCCTAACGCGAGCAAAGTCGAAGTTAAGAATAGGAGGAGAACCTCGTCCTAACGCGAGCACCCGCATCGACCTCGGCTGAAGGAGACAATGTCTTCTCGAGGAGCTCAACCTCCGACTTCGATCGCAGCGGACGAAGCCTCCCTCAACCTCGGTTGGAGATGGGTCTTCCCCGAGCTTTAACTTCGATATCAACTTTAGTTGGAGATAAGATCTCCCCCGAGCTTTGACCTGGACCAGCACGGGGCTCGAAGGAAGACTTCGGCAGTCGCCCTTCCTGCACTCCCTTCCTTCGACTTTCGAACTCGGGACTGGGGGGGCTAGTGTTGGGGATAAACCCCCCTCCCATCAAAGTCTAGTTCGATGCTCAGCTCGATAAAATCAGTAGCTGCAGAAGAACTTCAGCGGACGGGTCTTAGCCGAACCCTTACAGCCGATCGAACTACTCTCGAGCTCCTTCGGACTTCCAACGGCCGAGCCTCAGCCGAAGTCCTTCAACCAGGCCTCAGCCGAGCTCCTTCGGACTTCTCAACGGTCGAACTCCTCAGCGGTCATCCCTCGGCCGAACTCTCCAGCGATCGAGCTCCTTGAACTCCAAGCGGATGGGCTTTAGCCGAACTGCCCAGCGACCGAGCTCCTTCGGACTCCCAACAGTCGGGCCTCAGTCGGAGTCCTTCAATCGAACCTTAGTCGAGCTCCTTCGGACTTCTCAGTGGTCAAACTCTTCAGCGGTCATCCTCGATCGAACTTCTAGTGACCGAGCTCCTTTTGAACCCCCAGTGACCGAAACCTAGCCGCACCCCTCCAGCTAGATGCATACGAGAGCCAAACTCCCCTCCAAGCTTCCTCTTCGATCGAACTTCTTCAGGAGCCGGACTCCTCCCTGACACCCCCTTCGATCGGCCAAGCTCCTATCGAACTTTCCAACGGTCGAGTCTTAGCCGCGTACCTCCAGCCAGATGCCTACGGAAGCTGAACTTCTTCCAAGCTTCCTCTTCAGGAGCCCGAACTCCTTCGAAATGGGCATACGACAAAGGCCTTCAACCCTTCATTCGGCTGGCTGTGCAGCCATCACCATCAACTCACCACAGACGGTACCTCTCCGAGAGACTAACTCCATCGAACCTCGAGCGGCCCGCCCGCCAGCACGCGGCTGCAGCTGTCACCATCATCCACCGCAGACGGCACCTCCCCGAGAGACTGACTCCATCGAACCTCGAGCGGCCCACCGACATGCGGCTGCAGCCATCACCATCAAGCTCTGCTATAAAAGGGACCCTCCAGATACGCTAATATCTTGAATCTCTAAGCTCTCCTCTTCTTCTTCAAGCTCCGGAACTCATTCTCGAGCACTCCATTCCTATTGGCCTGAGCTGACTTGATCGTCAGAGCGTCCTGCTGGAGCCACCTCCATCGGCTCCGGACGGGACTTTGTTTTGCAGGTCTCCGACGGTGACCTCATCGGCCTCCACTCCAGCGGACTCCGGTGACGATCAGTTTCAGCATCAACATAATTAATAAGAAAAAGTTGAGATATCATGTTGAATTTAGGATAACAATATAAGCTTAAAAATAAATAATCAAAATGATATACTAGTTTTAAGCAATACATCAAAACATTCAAGTCATGGAGTATGATCATTATAAGCATAAATAAATCATCAAAATTAATTATTCACTATAAATAAATTTAGTATATATTGATGGTATGATGTGAAGAAAGTTTTAGCTTTTACCAAATATCATCATCCATTTTTTTAAGTCCAAACTATCCATCCATAAGAATTAGCTTCTTTTACTTCATTGGATGCTTGGTCTATCTGCAAAAATTATTTTCTAGCTTTTGGTGCCCAAGCCATCTTGGGTCTATTGAGATTAGAACTTATGGTTTCTTTTGGAACCCATATTTACTTAACTAAAGCATGACTAATTTTTTTAACATTACATTCAAAAATTTTATGACCTACTTTGTTACATTTAAAATATGTAATTGAATGATTTTCAAATGAAGCTTTGCTAAACATATTTTTGATAAATTTTTATTTTTTTAATAAATTATAATCAATTTCTGCTTTATCAAAAATGGCCTTTTGATTATCTAAAATTGCTTGAAGCTTTTGAGATCCAATTGTAAATTTTTCAAGCATGAGCTTCAAGTTTTCAATCTCTTTTCTTAATTTTTCATTTTCTTCCATAAGAGTTTTCTTTTCTTCTAACAAGTTTTCTTTCTCTTCAATTTAAAGTTTTGATTTTTCAAATTTCTCTTTCAACTTAATATTTTCTTCAACTAAAAATTTTTTAGATTTAAAAAGTACATTCTTTTCATTAGCCAAAGAATTTATTTCTTTCAAAAGATCTTCTTTTTCACTCAGATTATTCTTTTCATCATCTAAAAGAAGATTTGGTCTTTTAAGCTCTTTATTTTTTAGCCTTAAATTTTTATATTTATTCAATAAATTATTAAAAACTTCATATAATTCATCAAATATAAATTGAGAAGAGTTCTCAAAATTTATCTCATCTTTATTGACCATGAGGTAAAGATTTGTAGCACATTCTTTCTCTTTCTCATTTCTCTTTTCTTTGCTTTGCTCCTCCTTAATTAATGCTTTTTTTTTTGTTTTCTCTTCTTTTTCTTCTTTTCATCCTCATGAGCCATGAGGCATAGATTAAGGTGAGCTTCCTTCTCTTCATGGTGGTTTAATTCTTTTCTTTCATTTGCTCCTCCAAAAGTCATTTTCAATTTCTTCCATATTTGATTTGCTGAAATACATGAAGCAATTATATTAAAATCATTAATATCTAAAGAGCAATGAAGTATGTTCATGGTCTTGGTATTTAATTGAGACATCTTTTTTTTCATGCTTGATCAATGCATTATGGGTATGTGAGCCATCAACAATAATTTTTCATAAATTATAGTCATGTGCTTGTATGAATATTTTCATTCTAGCTTTCCAATAGGTAAAATTTGTGGCATTAAAAAGTAAAGATTTATCTATGGAATGGCCTTAATTAAAAAGAGATTCTATTTTGGATTACCAATATTTTTAGCTCTTGACTGTTAGGTCAACAACCAATAATAGAGCACCGACTTTGATACTACTTGTTTCCCAAGTATGGCTTCCCAAGAGGGAGGATGAATTGGATATTTCAAAAACTATATGACTAATGTATAGATTTGAATGATTTAAACTAAGTGATGTGTACACAATAAGTAATGAAACAAGCTTTATAATGTACAGTGAATGAAAGTAATAAAGTAAAGAATATACAATTACAAACACACAATTTTATAGTGGTTCGGTGCCAAACTCAGTACATTCGTCCACTTCCTAAGTAAACTACTTAGAAATTCAACTATAATTTTCAATAAGAATTACAATCCAATTATTTTTCGGGCTCACAATCAAACTCAATTAGTTTTCTTAGGATTTACAACCAAAACCTCACAAAATTATTTTCCGAGCTCACAATCAATCCAGTTAATTTTTCTCAGATCACCAACCAAAACCTCATAAGTGATTATTTTTCTCCAAACTAACAATCAACTTCGATTGATTTTATTCTTAGCTTACCAATCATCAATATAATCATCCAATTCAAGGCTTAGACCAACCAAGTTTCTTACCCCAAGAAACTTTAAAAAAAATATAAAACTATAATTTAAAACAAACTCTTTTGAAGCACAAGGGAAGAAAATCAAAGATGCTTTGCTTGTAAGCTTGATTTCTTCTCTTTGAATTATTGAGAGATTATGAGGCTTCTTGATTCTCTTCACTCTTACTCTCACTTGTTTGAGGATGATTTATAGTGGATGGACAAAGGGTCACTCTGAAAATAACTTCTCTTCTCTTTTCAGCTCACTCCTTAGCTTTCTCAAAGAAATGCTCAATGTACTCTCCAAAAGCCTCTTCTTAATGCTCCAAGGGTTTCTTTTTATATCCTTGAGGTTTTCCACCATTTCTTGATATCTGGAAGGTCTTTAAAAAGGGATCTAACTATTGGAGATGAGAAAATAACAATTGAAAAGCTTGCAGGATGAAAAAGCATTAAAATAGAAAATTAGTCGTTACAGTCACTGGGTCAGCTCAGTTTTTACTAGATCGGCTCAGTTTCTAATTGGATCAGATCAATATCAGTAGAATTTAAAAATCAACTTTCTATTTTTCTATTTTCTAAAATTAAGCCAACCTAGTTTTTCACTAAGTCGACTATGTACTGAGCCAGCTCAGTTTTTTACTGGATCATCTAAGTTCTCAGCCTTCAATAATTCTGTATATATTTCTGCATGAGTAATTTTTTATCTTTAACTTTTGAGAACTTCTTCCATCTTGATTTTTATAGTCTTTTCCATCATTAAGATTTTCAAAACTTCTTGTTTAAGCTTTATTTGAGCATTTGAAATCATTCTTTTCTTTGGAGATTTCTTCTATGGATAAATTCTTCATTTTAAGTACATAAAAAGTTCTACATATATTCTTGGAATGTATGATTAGTATCATTTATACTCAATATTTTAGAATCATCAAAATTAATTTTAGGGTCAACAAATTCTTGAGGATCCGTACCAAGATCAGGTGAGAGAGGCTAGTACTGAAGCTAGCCAAAATAAAAATATAGAAAAAGAGATTAGTACTGAGGCTAATCATATAGAAAAATCTGAGCCTGGAACTAGTACTGATGCTGGATCCTATTTGAATGATATTGACAAAGAAAAGAAGAGAGCGAATGATTTATCCGAGATATATAAACCTAAAATCCTATTTCCTTCAACCCTAGAAGTCGGTTCTTCTGTTATAAAGCAAGAGGCATACAATGAAGAGCCAATGGAGTTGTTTACATAAGATCATATTAATTTATCTCAATAATTAAAGCTATCTTTTGACACCCACTCAGTATCCATTGCATTAAACTTGACTCCTAACTCAAAAATTCAATTCATGAGCATTTTAGAATAACAAATAGAAAAAATTCTTAACAAACAAGAGTCTGAGATTAAGGTCATAAACTATCTTTCCAAAATTAATAATAAATTTATCAATAAAGGGATAACAAATTATTTTTTGAGATTGGCAATCCAAAATCGTTAGAATTTGTCAATCCAATTTTTGATGTAGGATAGGTGACCTGCATTGTGTCTGGATGAAGACGGTAAACTTAGCGCTTGTTGGAAGACAACCCAATATTTAATTTTTATCATCTAAATTATCTTTTTAGTTTATATTTTTTTTAGATCATCTTGAATAAAGTTGGAGGGAGAGCTTAAATTTTTAAAGGTACATGATACCAAATATATTGAGTCAAATGTATTCATTTTTTTTTATTATACTTTTATTTTTCTTCTTCATTGAGGACAATATTGATTAAGTTGGAGGAAGAATAAAAACTCAATTTAAAATTTTAAAATTCTCAAAAAAGTTAGTATTTAGTATTTAGACATTCGATTATGCTTAAGAGTCGAGTTGAACTAAGCACTTTTAAAAAAAATTGATGTACAGATCAGAGAATTTATGATATATTGAGGAATCAAGTATTAAGAAAATCCAATAAAGAGTTAAGTCTAGAACATAAATAATTTTTTCTTGAGCATTTCTAATTTTGTCTATTGATATCAAAGAGGAGTCTACTTTTTATGGACTTGTATAGGATAACTATACATTTCTTCATAAAAAAATAAATTATAAAATAAAATAGTTTTCAAGTACTTCTCACCGAGTAATCGGACCTCTTTATCTAAGCAAGCATTGAGTTTCGCATCAAAAGATGGGAAAGATAAAGAAGCTCGTTGTAAAACTAGTCTTAACTCATGGTCTGTTTGATTCGAGCTAGTAAGCTCGAGAAATATTTTATATCTAGTGCCCTAAAGCCAACTAGTTTGAAAGTCAATGGCCCAAGACTCGATACATAGATCAAATAGAAAGCTTAAAAGATTATGATACAAAATAATGGTACAACATTAAAATAAAATAAAATAAAATAAAAATTAATTTTTTATCGAGTAATCGGATTTCATTGTCTAAGTAAGCAATAATATTCGTATCAAAAAATGAGCAATATAAATAATAAAAAATTTAATAAATGAAGGATGGAAGTGACAATACTCTTGCACATGAAAGTTTAAACGATTTAGAGATAAAGATAGGGATAATTAAGAAAAGTTTGAAAAAATTTTAATATTTTTTATTTAATTTTTATATTGATAAGTATTAATACATCAATGACATACCTCACTTATGCTCTACTAAACATTAATGACTATTTTAAAAATTGCTCGATAAAATTTGAAACTCTAAAGTTAAAAGATATTTAAGACTAAATTCTTTCTTTATTCGAGGATGAGCAAAACTTAAGTTAGGAGGTGTAATAAGTATTATAAAAATATTAATAAAATATTAATTTATTAATTTATTTATTTTTATTTTTAAGAATTAATATTTTTATTTATTATTTTTAAAAAATATCATCAATAGAAAGAGCTTATTTTTCTGATCATAAAATAAGTTTGAAGCAAAATGAAGTTAAAATAGACCAGATATAAATTTTCAAAAAAAAATAAAAAAATGGAAACAGTTTAGTTAACTCATCCAGCCAAGCCGACGCGCTCAGCCAAGCCATTGAAAGTAGCTCAATCAACGCATCCCAGCTCAGTCGGTGTGCTAGCTAGCCGGCTTAGCAGCGAAGCCAGCCCACCAAACCACGAGCCCACATGCAGCGCTAGCCCGCCAGCCTATCAACCGATCCACGCAAACAGGCATAAACCACTAGCTCAGCAAAACTTTGGCAAATCATAGTCCGCTACATGGTAGACCTAAACCCTTAAGGGGTTCACTAAAAATACTATGGGGTCTATAGGGGCAAAATGGTCATTTCATGAGGAATAACATGTGTCGATTGGTTGCGGTCCATGATGTTTTCAATCCATGTGGTCCACAAGAATAGTGCATGCACAATCCAAAGGTTACGATGGTTTTCGGTCAGGATCCAATGGCGATGGTTAAATCTGATTTTAATTCGATTTCAAATGACATCCCTGATCATGATCGGATGGCAGCACGCATCCCAGATATTGATCCAATGGCTAATGAAGCTCCTGGTGGCAATCCGATCTCCCAAGCATGATTTGATGGCCAGAAACTCTCCATCAAGCGCGATCCAATGGTTCAAACTGATTCTGACTTGATCTGAGCTTTTATATGTTAATTTTGGTGATTTTGGGATCATTTGATTCCCATCTGACGGCCAGACTTCACCTAAAATAGCAGAATTCAATCAGGAACTCTTTTAATCCAAGTTTTCATTAGATTTCTCCATAATTGATATTCAAAATACTTTCTTAGTCCCACATTGCCTAGAAGAGAATACTCCAGCCCTCCAACACCTATAAATAGAATCCTAGGCCTCCAGGAAAAAGCTATCTTTGATCAAGGGGAGGAATTTGTACAGGGTAAAGCCAAGCTTTAGACTGATGGCTGCTTCAAGGTAACTGGTATCGAGAGAAAGAGCTGGACTTCTACGCCATCTTCATACCGATGCAGATCCGAGATCAAGATCATCTGCTTCTAGTTTTTATTTTTTTCTTTTTTTATCTTTCTAATTTATGTAATTCAATTTTAAATTTTAATTTTAATGCAAAATTTTTTTTATGCAATTTAAATTCATATTTTTTATTTTTATTATAAATTTACTTTTATTGCAAGTAGATACTAAGATCTAAATAGTAGATCTTAATACCAAGTTTATTTTTCTATATCATTTAATTTTTATTTTTTATTTATAATTTTATTTTTTGACTTTAATTTTATTTCTAAATTTTTTTTTATTTATAAAAATTAAAAATTTTAAATCAAAGCATTGCCTTTCCTATGGATTCTATTCGACTCACTACTTTCTATGTATTTTTAATTATTTTAAGAAGTCAAAATTAAATTGATAAACATGGTATCTTAACGACAATATCGTGATCTATCACATGTCATCCTTCCGAGTCTTTCTTTTTATGCTTGATCCACCTGCTTTTGGGGCTCCATCTTGCACTGAACTTTCCGCTATGAGGTAGTGTTCTCCATACTTTTATTCTCTAAACACCATCCTACTACTGCACATTATCTTCAGAATTTCTTCATTAGCTTTTCATCTGAAGACGGTCGAATTCAGTCTGCTCAATAAGATTAGATTCTTCTTAAAGTTGGGCATGTATCGGACCTCATCCAACTTCTTCACTGTTCTATCATAGAGCTGCATGCTGACTGTCTCGCTATCCTTAATCTCATAGCTCGATCCATCCAGTAGGAACATAATGCCCTCACTAGTCTTCAGGAAGTCAAACAGTTCCTCTTTGCAGCATACATGATGAAAATAAGAAGAATCCATAATCCACTAGAAGAAAAAAGTAGATACCTCATCAGTTATCAGAACATCATCATTGCCTTCTGTATTGCTACTAGCCATCATCATAGTAGCCTACGTTTGATCTTTGAGTTGTGGATAATTTCTGACATAATATCCCAACTTGTCGCACCGTTAGCACTTGATCTTGCTCTGATCCTCATCCTGGACCTGGATTGCACATCTCGCGATCCTCTGGTGCTCCATCTACTGCTATCTGCTCCTTCAAAAATTGCCAAAGCTGAGCTACCGCCATCTAAGCTCAAAGCTAAGTTTTTTCTCTTGAGAATTTTGTTCTGGAGAATTACCATAGTAACCTCATCTAGCTTGATGGTGTTCCTTTCTACTAAAAAAGTAATCAACCAAGGACTCATATGAAGGAGGAAGCGACGCTAGCAAGACCAATACTCTGGTCTTCTCCTCAACTTTTTTGCCAATGCTGAAGAGGTCGATGAGGATCTTCTGAAAGTTGGATAGATGCTCTTACATGCTTTGACCTTCATCCATCCATAGTTGATAGAACTGCCTCCAAAGAAATAACATGTTGGTGAGCAACTTTGCCATGTACAACTCTTCAAGCTTTAACCACATCGCCGTCAGAAAAGTCTCATTAAGTACATGGATCACCACATTATCTGCTAGGTACAAGTAGATGACGATCACCACCTACAGCTGAAGCTGCTTCCAATTCTGCACCTTCATGGTAGCAGGCATCTTCTCGTACAAAAGAGCGGCGATCAACCCATGTTAGATGAGCACGTCCTTCATCCTCGCTTGCCATAAGGAGAAATAGCTCTTTCTATCGTATCGATTGATCTCCATCTTGATTGAGTTTATCTTCTCCATCTTCAATCTTTATCACCACTACCGTAATCTGTAATTTGGTACCACCAAGCTCTGGTACCGATTGTTGAAGATCTCAAATCAGAATATTATGGTAGGAAAAAGAAGAAATAAAATAAAAAATAATCAAATACGTAGATCAGTCCAAAAGCTTGCCTTTACGGGATATGTAAAGCTTCACTATAAGAAAGAAATAAATATAAGAGAAGATTATCCATTCTCAATACTTATATATAATCCTCTCAACTAAAAGCTATCTTTACGAAGCTCTCTTTTGAAGACTCCGTGAAACAACCAAAGTTCGTTGTCTAGCAGTCTGCCTGAAGCCTATACTTTAGCTCTACTGGCGCCTTTCAAGGCCTACTATCTACTATCCAAATTCTTAGACCTCTGCCTACTGCCGCCACCTGAGCTCTCAGTTGCGAGGGTTTTTTTATCTTCCTGCTCATGTACATGACATTAGTTTATTAATAAATAAAGGCTTTATGTTTCATCATATGCTGCATCTTATATTTGTTATTAAGATTATGATGAATCCCATAGATTAGAGCAATAGTTTTAGGGATATAATGAGATTATATTAGTGAGACCTAAAATCCTAAAACCTTAATCTAAAATATTCTCAGTCATTGGTACATTGAGTCAGGGATCAATATTTTTTGAAAGTCTAGCACATCCTATGTATGCTCAATAAAGATGGTAGTTGATCTCATAATCACTTGTATAGAGATACTAATACAAGGATGTGGGTATTCATTAGAGAATGAGTTCACTGAATTAACTTACCAAAAGAGAACATTTTATAGAGCCTTACTTGCATGTCAAAAGATGGTTGTCTGAGTAGTAGTGCAAGTGATCCTTATGTTGTAACAATCGGTACTGCTCTGATACCAATTATTGTACCTACGACTGCTCGAAACTACAATCGTAGATCCGATCTCTTGCGCGAATTTGGATGTTAATCCAGAAATATGAAAGAAGAGCAAAGATTGATGGCACCTAGGGCTTGGTGTTGGAACCAAAGAGAGAAGAGTAGAGAGCTTTTAGGAAGAAAAGTTCAATTATATTCCACTCTATTGTAAAGATACAATACCTTGATTTATATATCCTAGGATTTTTGTTACACCACATGAACCCTAATAAACCCAAACTTCAGCTGAAAAACTTTCCTAGGCTAACCCACTACATGAAAGCACTCACCGAGCCATGTACATATGTCTCACAAGCTCTCATTCCATGGTTCTAAATCCGATCCATATATGAGTTAGCCCCCTTAAGACTCTATTGGACCAGGCCTTAAGACCCTAGGATAAAAGCCTATCCTAGACCCAGATAGAAAATCTCATCAGTTCTGTTCGCCTTCGTCGAGCCAGCTCGACTGCATCACGCCCGAACGCCATCTTCTGTCTGCCTAAGACAGTCGGCTCGGTTGCGCCCCGAGCTGGCTCAATGTCAGCTTGAGCTGGCTCGAATGCATATTCGAGCCAGCCCGTTTATATGTCAGCCCCTTATCTTGGCTGATTCTTCTCATTAGCTTTGGTCCTCGACTCCATCTTGTGTCCCAGATCTCTGGAGCACCTACCAAGCTCCTCAAGATCCTCACACCTGAACCTCAAGTCCGTGCAGGGCTACACGCCGCCTTCACCTAGGATAATTTATGTCCTAGTCCTAGGACTCATGCCCATCCTAGACTCCTAGAGCCAATACCCTGGCTCCTTCTATGGCTTTTCAATGCTTGAGAGCACCACACCAAATCTTACAATCTCCATCTTGATGCGCCCCAGTCTTGGCACACCTAGCAATATTCTTCTGCATGATTCTACTGTCGCTGCACCGACAGCTTCTTCTGCACACGTTGCCACCGCCATTCTTTTTCAATTACTGAGCTTCCTTTGAGGCCTTTGGGATGACCACCTCCACCACTAAAGACCTTGACTTGCTCTTATGTACCATCCTGAAAATTATAGGCACCCTTCTGCTTAGCAGTTGCACCATTTATCCTGAACTTTTTTGAAGAATCTGCAGCAATCCTATGCTGGCACCCGCTGCATACCCTGACATGATCTCCTCAGAACTTCGTCTGTCCTCCCACACATGTTGCTTCATCTGGAACTGTGCATCTTCAGCATTGGTGCTAGGATATTTATCCTCCTGTACTCCTTCGGTCTGAACTCGTGTCACATCTCTCTCCATTTGTAAAGCCACCTCTATCCGGTGCTCCACCTGAAACCAAAATCCTCCTGATGCTGTAGAAGCCGACTCTATTTTTGAGTCCTCCAAGGATAACTACTCAACGCTGCACTGCTGAGTCTGTTGCTGTGCCTTGAACACCGTCGCTGTCCCTTTGGATCCTCCACACTCCGTAGATCCGTTTGAAGCTATCTCAGATATACCATACCCCATGGGCTCCTCCAAGACCACCAAGAGCTTATTCAACTCTTCACTTGCGGTGACTAAACTGATGGAATCTAAGTTTTCTCCTTTCTTGCACTTCTTCCAAAGTGGACACTCCCGCTTAAAGTGTCCTGCTTTACTACACTTGAAGCATCTTTTGGATCCCTTGCTGCTCCTTCACTAACCTTTCTTCTTTCCTTGCTTGGGCCTCTTTGAAACCACGAGACCTTTCTAAAAAATCTCCCTCTTCGTCATCCATTTCCGCTACTCGTTAGACTTGAGAATTGATACAATCTGCTCATACACTAACGTCTCCTTACCATACAGTAATATCCTCACCAACGAATCAAAGCTTCCAAGTAGCGAACATAGCAGCAATAAACTTTTATCCTCTTCGAGATCCATCCCAATGTTGAGCAAATTTATGCTCACCCAGTCGAACTATTGAATATGCCTCACAACATTCTTGCTCTCTTGCATCCAAAGACTGTACAATTACTTCTTTAGCATCAGCTTGTTGCACATGTTCTTTTCCATGTACAACTGGCGTAACCTCGATCATAAATCCTTGGGTGTCTTCTCCTCCAACACGCCATACAGTACCTCATCTGCCAAACAAGTCCTAATCATGGCACATGCTCTTTTCTCTAAGGACATTCACTCCTTGTCTATCATCTTCTTTGGCCTATCTTTCAAGATCGAATCTAGTCTCATCTGAATCAATAGATCTTCCATCCTAACCTCCTAACCTTCTACATAGTGAAACTTTTTTTTCCATTAAACTTCTCAAATCCTACCTTCAACCCACTATTCTCCATGATCGTACGAATCAAAAATAGCAAACAGGTGGATCTGAAAAAATACTTTGATTAGAAATGGTAGACAGCAGCCCTATGATCTCTTTCTTCCTCACAAAGTCTGAAGAAAGCCTTTAGATATAAATCTTGCTACTAATTTTTGCTGAAAACTGATCTTGTTTCTTCTCCATGCTCAACCAGACTCTGATACTAATTATTGTAACAATCGACACCACTCTGATATCAATTATTGTACCTACGGCTGCTCGAAACCACAGTTGTAGATTCGATCTTTTGCACAAATTTGGATGTTAATCTAGAAATATGAAAGAAGAGCAAAGATTGATGGCACCTAGAGCTTGACGTTGGAATCGAAAAGAGGAGTAGAAAGTTTTTATGAAAAAAAGCTTAATTATATTCCATTCTATTGTAAAGATATAATACCTGAATTTATATATCCTAAAACTTTTGTTACACCACATGAATTTTAATAAATCTAAATTCTAGCTGAAAAATTCTTCTAGGCTAACCCACTACATGAAAGCACTCATCAAGCCATGTACATATGTCTCACATGCTCTCATCCTCTGAATCTAAATCCGATCCATACATGAGTTAGCCCCCTTAAGATCCTATTGGACCAGGCCTTAAGACCCGAGGATAAAAGCCTATCCTAGATTTCGACAGAAAAATCTATCAGTTCTGCTTGCCTCCGTCGAGCCAGCTCTCTTAGGAGCCAAGCCAGCTCGGCTGCATCATGTCCGAATGCCATCTTTTATCTATCTGAGATGGTCGGCTCAGCTGCACCTTGAGCTGGCTTGGATGCATATCCGAGCCAGCCCGTCTGTGTGTCAGCCTCTTATCTTGGTTGATTCTTCTCCTTGACTTTGGTTCTTTGCTCCATCTTGTGTTTCAGATCTTCGGAGCACCTACCAAGCCCCTCAAGATTCTCACATCTGAACCTCGAGTCTGTGCAAGGCTACACACTGCCTTCACCTAGGATAACTCTTGTCCTAATCCTAGTATGCATGTCCATCCTAGACTCCTAGAGCCAACACCCTGGCTCCTTCTGTGGCCTCCCAAGGCTTGGGAGCACCATACCAAATCCTACACCTTAGACCTAAGACTGCCATGAAATCTTATACATATGAATCTATATTTTGGTTCAAACTCATTCATGACTTAGTCATGTATGGGGTATTCTAGATATGATGGATTATGTATGGAGATTATGAGTAGGTCAACATGGAATCGATCACTCCTAGTAAGAGAAGATCGTATCCTACTTGCTCCAATCATATGATGATTCAAGAAGTCTTTGATCAAAGCAAGAATAAAAATTAGAAAGAATTTCTAATATTTTATTAATCAAATTAGATTGAGAGAGATATGAATATGACATTGGATTTGACATTATTCCATGTCCAAAGTCATATTCGGGATGTAGGATGATCGCAGGATTGAATTGCACAGTAACCTACCACTGAAGGATATTTTTGATATTTTTATCAAAATTTTATATCTTTTAGGTAGATATGATATGTTGCTAGACGTTAATCTTGTCTTGTAGATTTGATCAAATTAAAGAATATAATTTGATCGTCAATTAGAAAGAGTTCTAATTGCTGAATTCGGGTTAGCTCAATTTTAACCTAAGTCGATTAGAAATGATTCTAATCAAATATGGTCAACTTGCACCAACCTACTGCTACCTAGATGTAGAACCAAATGGATCACACATAAAAAAAAATTGATCAAAGATCTAATTGGATTAGATCATGTTTGTAGGATGAATATGCTAGCATATGTTGCAAACCCTAGTTCCTATATTCGAATCGGATTCAAAATTGGTTCCTATTTTGGGCTGATCTAATTAATTTAATCTTTTGGTTAGATCATGTCCTAATTTAGGTTAGCCATGTGTTGGCATCTAATTGGCTTTTTCTAGATTTATTTGAACCCAATTGGATTAGGTTTGACCTAATCTCTTGGCAACATTACCAGATAAGGACTGAAAGTCCATATGGTTATGGTTTCTTCCATCTCCATACCTATTTACGTTTATCCAATCATTTTCCATGAAAATATATTTTTTGTATGGATTTTCGATTGTCATGTGACATCCCAAACTCCTACTTCAAGGTGTCTCATGGGACATAAGAGAAAAAATTGGATAAATATGAAAACCTAGCCACCCCTTCTTATCCTTGGTGCCACTTGGACTTAGAGTCCAAGTGGTTTCAGTCTCTTACTTCTCCACGCCTATCTAAAGTTGGCGCCACTTATCTAGGCCATTGGATGGCCATGAGATAGATTTACATCCCTTGGATTGTGTTGGCGCCACTTGAGAAACCTCGTGACACTTCGGAAAACACTGTGATTTAATTTACACACCGAAGAGTCCTTCTATTTGAAGTGTCTCTTCGAATTTAAATCCCATTAGTTTCCAAGTGGCATGAGAACTTCTTAAGGGGCATGAGATCTGATAAGCAGCATGAGATGGCTTCTAGATAGGCATGAGAAATTGTTGAACGCATCCCCCGCGCATTATAAATAGATGGTGCATCCGAGATCAAAGGCATTCAATCAATCTCTTCTTTCTTACACACACTCTCTCTAGTCCAATTAGTCTCTTCCTTCCCTTATTTAGAAAAGATCCTAATTAAGGACAAGAAGTCTTCTTTAGGATAAGGGTTTATGAAGAGAATTAAGGAAGATAAAAAGACAAGAAAGGTAGAGAAAAGGAAAGCCAAGAAAGAGGGAAGGCAATTTTTTTACTTCAGGGTGTCTAAATAATCCTCTTTCTTTCCTTGTTAAGACAAGGTCCTAATTAGGATAAGGAGTCTGCTTTAGGACAATAGCTTAGGAAGAAAATTAGAAAAGATCAAAGAGAGAAAGAAGTGCGAGAGAGGCATTAGGGCTAACACCTTTTACAGTGTATTATTGTCAAGAAAGGTTGATCAAATTCTTCATAGAAGAATTGATCAACAGGAACCAACGTGTAAGGAGCTAGTGTCTTGACTTTGTTCCTGTGTGGATCCCTATTGGAGGGCAAATACTTGGGCACCTAGTGAAAATTCTGCCGAAATTTGGATTTAGCAATGGAGGTATTCTTCTATATTTGCTATAATGTTATGCAAATGGTATGTATATGATTTTTTATCATCAAGGTGATACTGGATTAGGGTTTGATGGTTAGGATTTCATAATAAAAAAATTTAAAATTCGTGCTTCCATTGCGCCATCAGTACCCTACATACAGAAGGTAATAGCCATAGCACTCAGTTAAAATAACATCAACCCTCCAAGGTAGGAGCGAAGAGACTTCGTTACCTAGACCGATGAAGTCAACTTTTATTCATAAGAGAGCTAGACAAGTGCTTAAAGAAGTCAATTGAAATATGGAAGCCTAATTGTAAAAATGATTGGAAATTGGAGCAAGTTTGCAAATTTAAAAGAAAGGCTAGTGTTTGCAAACTAAACCAATCTTGCTCTATGCTACACAAAAGGTAATAGCCATAGCACTCAGTTAAAATAACATCAATCTCCAAGGTGGGAGCCTAGACAGCAATGCATCGGATGAAAGTTCATAATCCAAGAATCCAATGTAAAGTTACTTGGCTCTCTCTCTCTCTCTCTCCCTTTTTCCTAGCCTATGCTTAATATGACAATGCCCTGAATTTAAGAACACAAGCTCAAGCAGTTGAATCTAGCACCTTAGACAAGTGAACTAAGCTCAATTTGAATCAATAAGGTCATGGATACAACGATCCAATTTGAATTTGATTGATGCCTCTGAAGCTCATATCTAATATTTGATATGAGAAGCCACTTTAACAATGATTTCTGGATCATGAGTTTGTGAGGGCAAACTTAAATGTTCAAGCCAAGACATTTTGTATTCACCATCATCTGAATTCCCAGTTCCAAGCTTATTCGGCACTTGGATTCTTAAGCAACAAGTTACCAGAATTTGTATTGGACATGATTTTGCTTGGACTTTAAAATGATTTCTGCATATTCCTGAATTAAATATTGTAAGCTGTGCCCAGTTTAGATTTTGAAAGCTAGATTTGTTCCAGTGGACTCAATAAATTCAATGTCACAGCAATTTTGAGAGAAGGAACCTCATGGCTAGATTAGTGCTAAAACACAAATATGGGACATGGATTGAGACTTTAAAATATTGATAAAATTCTGAAATTTCATCATTTAAATCATGTTTGAACTTTCCAATGTTTAAAGTTTAAACCATCTTGCTTTAGAACTTAGAAGTTTAGCTTTCAAAATGATTTCTTGATGTCATTAATTCAAAAATAATGATTATATAAGACTACAAGAGACTCATGGTCTTCAGCTTATTAATTTCATCACTTGAAAGCTTCATTGCCCAAACTCATGCCTTGAGTTTTCATTGTAAAAAAAGAGTCTGAAACTCAGATATGTTTCATGTCAAACTTGAGATGGTGCTTAATTTTTTTAACCTGAAATCTCAAACATGACAACCCAAGACTTAAAGATTCAAGACCTGAATACTTATGTTTTAGACCGGTAAGCTGAAGATTGGATTTTATTTTTCTAAGACATGAGGCTTGATACCTGCAGTCTACAGTTCTTGGCAACAATTCTTAACTTCAGACTTGAGGCAGCGGATGAGAATGCTTATAGTTTAAATCTGACACCAAATTTTATCTTATGAAATATGAAGCCTTGCATGTGAACCTTCAGTTTTTGAGAGGATTCTTAACAATCAATTCATACTCACTATACTTGTTCTAATGCCAAACATGAGTGTTCCGTGCTTAAGGCTTTAATTGTGTAACACCTGAGATGTCATGTTTAAACTGCATGCATCATTCAATCATCTCCTTTGCTGAGGCATAAGATCTGAATAAAAAAATTATCCATTGTTTTCCTCCTGATTTTGAGATCAGGTTGTCTTATAATGCATATCTAGGATCATGAAATATACAACCTGGGATTGGAGTCTATAAATTAGAAAAGTAGCTGCCCAAAACCTGGTACCTGACATTGTGATTCTTACAATTTGACTCCAAATTTCATAATTTCATATTTGAAACTTGAAATTCAGGCCTGACCTCTATTGATTTATCTATTTGGAAGTTCTAAATTTGTTTTTAGTTTAGGACTTCTAGTGTTGGAGACTTTAATGACATGAAGCCACATAACTAACGTTGAATTTTGGTTTTAACAGATTATTCAAGATAAGTAAGAAGTGTATTTTAGTCAAAAGGAATAGGAAAGCAAAATCTGCATATTACAAACTCCTAGCTCTCATGATTTTGCGTGTACAAAAAGCCCTTTAAATTCAAAGAACCAAGTCCAGACTACACCCAAGTAGATCAGACTATTGCAACTAACTTGGTTATTGATTAAATGACATTTTTCTTTAAAAAAAAAAAAGCAGGAACTGGTACTCACACACTCTAACAGTTATTAGACAGAATAATTTATTTGTTTGTTTCCAGAAGGCAAGAAATAAATAGCAGTCAGCTTATAATTTAACTATCAACTCAACTCAAGCAAAAGGAGATAATTACCAGACTGAAATTTTAAAGTAATAATTATCAGATTATTGCTTTCATAATAATGCTCTGTAGTTTTTGCACCAATGGCATCTTTCCCTCCTTTTTTTTGAGAAATATAGTGGTGATATGCTACCTCCCAGCACCAAGCCAGAACCTTCCCATGAGGAGCTAGCTGCAGGTGCCAATCAGCTAGACCAAGTCCTGTTGGTTAATAGCACCAGGAGCATTTGGATTGTGGAAATTCAATTGAATATTATTATGTAACCATGCATTCGAAAATCTACCAGGCCGACTGAAAAAACCTGGTCATATAAAGAGTTGGGTCCTTGTGTTATAAGAGAAACATTACACATTTTGCTAGGGCTACAGGTTGCATTATGATTTTGTAAACAACTGATTTATTGAGTTCTACTCGAGGGGAAAACAAATCAATCAGGAAAACTTGAGCTATTCTAGCTACAAATCTGTTGCATACTGTGAGATGTTTCTCTTTATGTAGTTTTGTACAAACACACGGGGATGCAAAAAGGAGGATGCATGGATTACTTTGAAGAGGCAATTTGGAGTTTTCTCACATGCATAGGGCTTGTTGAAGTAGAACTATTTATTCTGCACCTTTCATGCACTTCTAATGTCAATTTCTTCAAAAAATTGTTTAGTCATATTCTATCAAGTGTGAAATTCAAGTCCCCTTCTTGCACATGATTTTACTCCATCTCCTTTTGTTTGTAGAAAGTACATAGGATCAAGGCCACTATATGAAATCATCATATACACCATAGGAATACAAAGTAACATATTAGTAGAAATAGTACCAAAGTCACTAGAAGGTTCTTCTAGTCACATAACCACACCTATATTCAAATAGATCACTGTAGATTGAACCAAGCTCTTCGATAGACACTGAATCAGCACCATGCTATTTATTCAAGCTGAGAAAAAGCAATCTCTCAAAAGTCTAAACAGAGGAATGCATTACATCATTTTTAGGAAATTTCCATCAACTAGCCTGATTGAAAGCATTCATAAAAAGGCCATAAGTGAATCCCACCTTAAAATTGTTGAGCAGTGCAAGAGGAAAGGTTACCATAGGCTGGCTACAATTGAATCTAGTCACAAACTCAGTAAGCAGGACACATCCCACTGCAGCGATTGCATCATTCACACCTAAAGATCCAAATGATGGAAACTTTCTGTGCAACATAGAAGCCTCCCAGTAATGCGAGACCACAAAAAATGAGCTTACCAAAAATGGCTTCTCAGGTAGTTCCTTCAGATATATGACATGATACAGATCATGTCAACCAACCTGCGAAGCACCTCACTCTCCTGTACTGCCTTGATGTTAAGGTTTCTGGATGAATACCTCTGAAGGAATTTGTTTCTGAATGTAGGCGGAGATCGACAAGGGCAGCAGGGAGAATATAAACTTTGAAAATAAATAAAACATATAGTTAAAGTCCACAAGTATCATACGCAAATAAACAAGGTTACACTAACAAATAGAGAACTCAAAATCTTCTTTAAGATGTGAACAAGAAGTATTCTCACAAGATTACAAACAAAATCAGTCAATCAGCACAGAAATAATACAATCAATCGAAAATACAATTGATCCTCAGAGCCGAGCAATAATACAGAAAATGCTGGACTTAAAAAATACAATCAATCAGCAAAATGGACTCAAAAATACACCACATATAAACTTCAGCAAAATCAGAACCAGATCTTACCAAGTTTTGCTTTGCTAAACGGCGTTGGAGGACGACGAAATCAGGGCTCCGACCTGCAATGCTGAAAGTCAGCAATGATGAGGAGTTGAGCCGGCTTTTGGATATGGGGCAAATCGGAAGAGAGGCGAGAGAAGGTGGAGAGTTTTAGAATTTTTTTTTGGTGATTTTTTAGGTTTTGGGAGTTTTAGGGGGGAGAGAGGGAGAGCTGGGCCGCCCCACTATGATGCCGTGGATGATGTCGCTGTTGGGGGGAACGCCGGCGAGCTGGTACCCGAAGATGGCATGGCGGATGAGGTGGCATCCGACGGCTAAGGAAGCGGCGCAACGGTGGGCGAATGATGCTTCAGGCGAGGTCATGCGATCGAAGAGCGTGAGGGGGCGGCAGTTGGTGGAAAAGAAGATGGAGGGGTCTGCGGTGGAGAGGAAGTGATAGCCGAAGGCGGTCTGCACCGTTCCCGCCGATTAACCCAAGAAGCAGACAATGCCGAAAAATGCTCGAGGGGCGGAAGGAGGTGCCGAAGATGCTACCTCTTCCTCGGTGCAGGCAAGGCATTCCTACAGTGAAATCGCCTAGACAAGAAGGGACTAGAGGGACTTCTCGCGATGGAGAAGAAGGATTTCGATTGCTTTGAGATTCACCTTTTTTTCTTTTTTTTTCTTTTTTTTGGGTAACTGGAGGCTCATCGGTTTAGAGGAAGGAGGATGGAGTTTTTTCGCTTATTTTGGTAACAAAGAGAGTAGAGACTCACCTTCAAGAATGGAGAAGAACAGAAGGAGACGCCCGCCAATGGATCGTGGGGTCCACAGTTCGTTAAGTCGGGCTTTATTTTGAAAAATAAAAAAAAAAAGGAAATTACAAAACAAGCCCCACGCGCCGTGGTCTGTCTCGCCTGGTTGGCGAAAGCGCTGGGTTCGCAACTCTTGACGGTTTGCCGCACTGCAGGAACGATATGCACAAACAACCCCACCCAAACAAGTGTTTTTATACAAACGCTGCGAAAATATTACCACAGAAATTACTTTTTAGAAAAAATTACTGAGATACTCATTCATATTTCGGTCATTTAATAATTATATTCTAAAAATTAAAAATTATTAATTTATCATTAAAACTTTAATTTTATTGCAATATGGTCTAGCCTTACCTAGATCTAAAACCATTAATAGAATGAGAGAGAAAAAAATATTAAGATTGGATTGTGATTTTCACACGATCTCAAAGTGTGTCATCATTTATCATACATCTATTATTTGCCGATGCTAGATACAAGCGCCGATAAGTTTAAAATGGCATTGCAAATAAATTATTCATAATGATGCTTATAACCATCGTAAGATTTTTAATTAAAATTTATTTAAATAGTCGGCTCGTAACGATACTATTTAACATTATGGGGTTTCTGTAGATCTTCATGGCACTTATAAGCATCGTCGAAGTCCAGTCTAATCCTTGCCCCTCATTTTAAATCAGACGATGCTTATAAGCATCGTTGAACTCCAAAACCTCCCCAACGCCACAGAGCCCATCCACCACCTTCTCCTTCCGAACCCACCTAGGTCATTCATCTCTTCCTCCTCCTCCTCCTCTTCATTTAGAAAAGCTCCACTTTTTGTAACCACCTCTCTCCCTACTTTCCAAAACAACTGAGATCATCCACTACCCTCTCCTCTGTTCCAATCCAACGAGTTCATCTTAAAAGCATCGACATCCATCTTCTCTTCCTTGTATTCGTCTCCATCCTAGTTTAGAAAGCTTCGGAAGCCGAAGGGGATGCCCACCTTGATTTCTTCCTCTTTTTCCTCGAAAAAAGATAAGAAACCTCTGCTTCTTCTTTATATCCCTATGATCTTCTTCCTTTCCTTCTCTCTCTTATATTTTATCTTCGATCTTCTGATTTTGTTTTTCGATTTTTATCTTTCTTGATGAAATCTATGAATTAGATTCATGAATGAGTGAGATCATGTTGTGCGAGTACTCTGATTAGTTGCTACAGACTTAAAAATGAGTGAGATCTGAGAATGAGTGGGATTGGTTTTTATCTCTTATTTTCGATCTCCATTTCACTTGAAGTTTTTCTTAAATTGTTCTAATTGGTTGCATAGTTATCATTTCTATTTCGAATACTGTAGATCTAGTGAGATGGCTGTCCATCTCTTTTTTTGATGTGGCTTTCCTATAATTCTACGGATTATAGAAGATTTTTCTTGGATTAATGTTATTATCATTCTTCCTTTGGTGGTTGCATTGTTTAAAATGACGATCCCAAATAAATGCCTATTTATCTTTGTGGTAGCCTCCAATTAGGACTATTCTACTCTGGTTCTTCAGTATGTTGAGAGTTCATAGGGTATTTAGGCTTCTATTGTCTTTAATTGAAGCTTGTTTTGATTCCTTGTTTTTAATTGAACCAATATGAATTTGAGAAAATTTACAAAGTCAGATAACAACAGGGTAGTTTTACAAAGGGTATTTATTAATTGAAGGTTTTTGGTATTCGATAGATCTTTCCATGAATTTTTTTAAGGTTTTGGGGTGATGTGGTATTCCCAGTATAGGATGAGGGCAAGATACAATTTATTGTTGCTCTTGTGAGTATGGAAGTTTGGATACCTGCAGGATTTTATAATGGAGAATATGGTTACAGGATTGAAGATTGGTGCTTTTCCAATGGAGATTTTAGGCTATATAAAAGGTCATTTTACTTATTTTATGTGATACCATCAAATAAGGATCAGGAGAAATACTATCTATTTTTGCTTAGGAAGTAGTGTATTTTTGTGATATATCTTTTGTTGGCACTGTGACAAAAATATCTAGTAGTCGATCTCCATAGTTCAGTCCCTCCAGAAATGTAAAAGATCATCTTTTGTGTTAGACTAGCCGGACAACACACTAATAGGTTAATTCGATCCCATCAAACATGTAAGTCCGTGTTCTTGTTAGATGTTCATGTTGTTTTTCTGTGCTATTGCTAGATGTTCATGTTGTTTCTTTACTTGCTTTGGGTTTCTGCATTATAATGTTAACATTTATTAGTATGCGTATGCTTATAAACATGCATGTTCAGTATTTTATGTAGATGCTATCTGATTCATTAGTAAATGTTTAAGTATAATGCCCTCATGTCTTAATATTTTTGAGGTGCAGATTAATTATGCTTTACTAATATTTTTTAAAGCTTATATGGTTTTATTCTATGCTTTGTTTGAAGAATAATGATGTTATACTTAATTGATTGCTTGTTTTTAAGAATTTTATGTCCACACCATATAGAGTATGATGATGTTGCTGCTTACCATCTATCTTTTAAATTTTTTCCCCATCTTTCATGATGATACTTCCTATCAAGTTTTGCTCATTTTTTGCTCTTATTTTGCAATCCTGTTGCCTTTGAAGTTTGCTACTATATTTTCCTTCCCCTTACTAATTTTGCTATGGCTTTCTTATTTGTAATGATTCATGTGTTAACAAAAATACCTCGAAATCTTTCGTAATAAGCCCATAGCGAGGTCGAATGGAGTCCAACAAGCCCAAGAACACCCCAATTGAAGTTCAGATGATGAAGATACGCGCAAAGAAAGAAGACCAGTGAAGAAGATATAGCCCATGGATCATTGAGGTGGGCCCACGGTCGGCATAGGTCGGAGCAAGCGATGCAGGCCAGCCAGGCCCTGTGCGCGGGTGGGCCCTGCGCATGCGCATGGGCACGACCTAGCATGCGGGCGTGTCCTCTCGCGCGGTTTAGGCCGGGCACGTGCGCTGCACGGTCTAGGCCCAGGCGACTGTGCATGGTAGCACGGTTGGGCATGCGTGCCATGCAGCCTAGGCCCAAGCGGTCAACCATGGGGCGACGCACTAGAATTTTCACGAGGTCCACGCGCACTATACACGTGGACCAGGCTCTTTCATGGGGTTCAAGGATAAATTTACGTGATCCAGTGGCCATCGAGGGCTGCGGTCATGATCTGATAGCTGGAAGTCTTTTTGACATTAAATTGGATTGCGAACTCCGACCTGGGATCGGACTGCGGTCTTTAAAAAGCCTATAGTAGCAGACCGAAGGGGGTGATGGCTTGGTAGTTGCTTTTGGTGAGATCTGATACGGTAGAGAGTAGAAGAAGAGCGCCGACAGACAACAAAAGCAGAAGACTCTAGGCAGACATCTAGGCAACGAACTGTGGTTATTTTAGGAGGTCTCCAAGAGAGAGCTTTGTAAGGGTAGCTTCTTATTGAGAGGATTGTATACGCGAGTTGAGAGTGGATAATCTCCTCTTGTATCTATTCCTTTTCATAATGAAGCTTTGCATGCCCTATGGAGGCAAGCCTTTAGGCTGATTCATGTACTTGATTGTGTTCTTATTTTATTTTTTCTTCTTTCTTCTTGCTGCAATATTTTGGTATGAGATCCTCAACAAGTGGAATTAGAGTGAATTGATACCATAATAATTGGTATCAAAGTCAGATTATACCAGAGCACGGATTGCAGCAGTGGTGATAAAGATTGAAGAATATGGAAAAGATAAGCACAATCAAGGTGGAGATCAACAAGTTTGATAAGAAGGGCAATTTTGTCTTGTTGCGAGTAAGGATAAAGGATGTCCTCATTCAACACGGGTTGATCGACGCTCTCTTGTACGATGAGATATCAACCACCATGAAGGTGAAGGATTGGATGCGAATCCAGATGCAGGCAATGAGCATGATCCACTTATACCTAATGAATGATGTCGTGATTCATGTACTTGGCGAGATTTTTTCAATAGTACTATGATCGAAGCTCGAAAAATTGTACATGGCAAAGTTGCTTACCAACATGCTATTTTTTTGGAGGCAGTTCTACCAGCTATAGATGGACGAAGATCATAGTGTGCAGGAGCATCTATCCAACTTTTAGAAGATCCTCACCGACCTCCTCAGCATTGGCAAAAAAGATCAGAGCGTTGGTCTTGCTATCATCGCTTCCACCTTCTTTTGAGTCTTTGGTGACCGCTCTTCTCATGGATAAGAGCACAATCAAGATGGAAGAAGTGACTTCTGCACTACTTCAGAACGAGGTTCTGAAGTGAAAAATTGAGCCTCGAGTTCAGGTGCAAACTCGACACTGATGGTGACTGAAGATGATGACGATAGAAGACGGAGTAGCAAGAGATCATGAGATGGACAGTCTAGATCTAAGATGAGGGATCAGAGCAAGATCAGATGCTACCTGTGTGACGAATTGGAGCATCGAGTTAAGGATTGCCCACAACTCAAAGATCGGATACATGCTACTATGGTAGTGGTCAGTAGCGATACAGAAGATAGTGATGATGTTCTTCTGATTACTGATAAGGTATTTATTTCTTTCTTCTAGTAGATTATGGATTTTACTTATTTTCATCATGTACGTTATAGAGAAGAGTTATTTGACTCCTTGGAGACCGATGAGGGCACTGTGTTCCTGCCAGATGGATCGAGTTATAGATCAAGGATAGAAGGATGATCAGCATGAAGCTCCATAATGGAACAATGAAGAAGTTGGATGAGGTTCGATATATACCCAGCTTTAAGAAGAATCTAATATTACTAAGCAGATTGGATTCGACTTGCTTCAGATGGAAAGCTGATGGAGGAATCCTGAAGGTCATACGTGGCAGTAGGATGATAAATAGAGGAAAAAACTATGGAGGACATTACCTCATGACAAGAAGCCTAGTGCGAGGTGGACCTCCAAGAGGAGATAGATCGGATACGAGATAAGAGACTCAGAAGGACGACATACGCATCGCAAGGTGAAGTTCTTATTGCCGTAGGAGGCTACTCCGAGCAGATCTTAAGTCAGGAGTATCACAACTATCGATGGAGATGGGATCGAGCGACCTAGTTCGACTTTCATGTTTGTCCATCCATAATCAGCAGGCGATTGCCCTAGGGCATGGAGGCGTGATGTTGTGCCTATGGCTACTCAAAATCACAATCATAGACCCAATCTCTTGCGTGAACCTAGGTATTGATAAGTATCCTAAATTCATCAATAAAAATATTAAATTATTATTTAATTTATTTTTATTTTTAAAAATTAATATTTTTATTCATTATTTTTAGGAAAAATATTCATCTATGAAAAAAGATCATTTTTTTTGTCACAATGAAATAAATTTAGAGCAAAATAGAGTTAAAACGGATCGGATATGAATTTTCAAAAAAATAAAAAAAATAAAAAAATTGAAATGGCTCAGCCGATTTATCCAGCCAAGCCAGTGCGCTCAGCAAAGCCACCGAAAGTAGCTCAATCGGTATGTCCCAACTTAGCTGGCGTGTCGTTCAAGCCGACTCAGCCACAAAAGCCAACCGTCGGTCCATGAAACCAGGCGTGGACTGCTAGCTCAGCAGAAGGCAGCCAATCACAAGCTACCACATGGTGGATCTAGACTCTTCAGGGGTTTATAGAAATTCGCATGCGGCTCATGGGGCAAAATGGTAATTTTATAAGTCAAAACACATGTCGATTGGTTGCGGTCTATAGTACACTTAGTTCATAAGATCCATATGCACAGTGCATGCACCATCCTACGGTTCTGGTGGTTTCTGATTTAGATCAGATGATTGCGGCTTAATCTAATTTCAATTCGATTTCCATCTGCATCCCAAGCGGCGATCGGATGACAGCACACATCCCAGGCATTGACCCGACGGTCGATAAAGCTCCTGGTGGTGATTTAAACACCCAGCATTGATCCGATGGCCCATTTTCTTCCATCAAATGAGATCGGATGGCCCATATCAAATCGGACCATAACTAGGCTTTTAAAACATGTTTTTTGGGAATTTTTGAGCCCTTTGATCAAGATCTAACGGCCAGAATGCATCCAGAACTCTTTTAATCCGATTTTCATTAGGATTTCACTATTTTTGCTGATCAAAGTCTTCCTTAGTCCCACATTGCCTGCAGAAAAATTTTTCAATCCTCCAACATCTATAAATAAGACCTCAGGCCTCCAGAATTCAGCATCTTTAATCAAGAGGAGAAATTAGTATAGAATGGGAGCCATGCTTGGGTTAGAGGCTGCTTCAAGGCAACTAGTGCTGAGAGAAAGAGCTAGACTTCTACACTATCTTTTTGCCAATGACGATCCGAGATTAAGATCACTTCTACTTTTTTTTCTTTTCTTTTTAAATTTATATATTTAAATACTAAATTGAATTTTAGTTTAATGCAAATTTTATTTCTTGCTCTTTTAAAATTTTAGCTTTTTATTTTTAATCATAAATTTACTTTTATTGCAAGTAGATGCTAAGATCTAGATAGTAGATCTTAGTACCCAAAATTTATTTTCATGCTATTTAAACTTCTATCATTTATTTTTATTATAATTTTAAATTTTGATTTCCGACTTTAATTTTATTTTCAAACTCTCTTTTTTTTTCAAAAATCAAAGATTTTAAAATCAAAGCACTGCCTTCCCTGTGGATTCGATCCGATTCACTACTTTCTATATATTTTTAATTATTTTAAAAAATTAGATTAAATTGATAAACATGATATTTTAACGACAATATCATGTTTTATCAAATTTTTGGCGCCATTACCGGGGATTAGCACGAGTGTTAAATTTTGGATTTCTTTGATTTTTCTTATAAATAAATTTATAAATAAATTTTTAATTTCTTTTTTTATAAATATTGCTAACTAATTTTTTTTATTTTATTTTGCAAAAAAAGAGATAAAAAATAAAAAAATTAAGAAAAGCAAATCTTTCAATTTTGTTTGGTGAAATCAATCCTAATTCCAGTCCTCTTTTTATTTATTTATTTATTTATTTTATTTTTAAATTAATTTTAAAAAATACTCACTTAAATTTAATTAAAAATTTCATGATAAGAGTAGAAATTCTAATTGCTTAGAGTATCCATCATATTAGTTTTACTTTTATTTTTATTTTTCTTTTTGGTGATTGCTGGAGACAAGGTAAGCCTTTCAAAGTCTAATCAGTTGCATGCATCTAATTTAGCTATATAGAACCCCTTGTTTGAAAATTTTCATGCATATTCATTTTAAACCAATTTAAGGGCACAATCCATTAAATAAGATAAGGTGAAAATTTGATCATCCTTTCTTGATCCATAAACAACCAACCAGCATCCTGCATTGATCTAAGCCTTTAATTTTTAAAATCAATTAGAAATCAGCCCTAGAAACTCGAGCTCATTAGGACAAAAAATCTTAAGAGTTGAACCGAATTAGGATTAGCCAATTTGACTGATGTCTAGGCAAGTGGTTCAGGAATGATTGGATCTGAAGAAAGATGATTTTTAATTGATTTCGTTAGCTTATTTGACCAAGTATAATTGATATCTAAGGCAAGCAACAAGAAAACTTCCATCGATCTTATACTTATCTGATCAGTTGAGTAGCTGATCTTTTACTTAGAGGGCTTAAAGATGACCTTAGCAGTTAGGAGCTATCTAGATCTAGGTAAACCTTTAGTCAGAATTGATTGCTAACTTGATTGCTAATTAAACATTAAACCTAAATAAAACTAATTCTTCTCTCTCTTCTTAGCTCTAGGATCCCTTAGGTTCTTTTCTATAGAACTCTTTTCTTTCTTTTTTCTCTTTCAAAAAAAATTAAATAAAATAAAATAAAATAAATAATAAAAAATTAATAATTAAATAATAAAAATAATTAAAAATAGTAAAAATTATAAAAAAATTTAAAAATTTTAAAAAATAAAATCCTAAAAAATTCATAAATTTTTTTTAAAAAATTTAAAAAAATTCTAAAAAATAAAATAATAATAATAAAATAATAAATAATAAAAATATTTAAAATAATAAAATAATAATAATTCTAAAAAATAAAATAATAATAATAATAAAATAATAAATTAAAAAATTAAAAAACTCTAAAAAAATTCCAAAAATTTTAAAAAATAAAGAATAATAATAAATTTTTTAAAAAATAATAATAATAAATAATAATAAATTTAAAAAAAAAATCTAAAAAATTTTAAAAAAATAAATAAAATAATAATAATAACATAATAAAAAATTAATTAAAAATTAATAAAATAATAAAAAAATTAAATAATTAAAAAAATTGAACCACATAGTAAGGTTGCACCAATATATGCACTGTAGGAGATCATTTTTTTTGATCTAGTTGAAACTAATCCTAAAACTGATGACTGATTTATATTAAACCAAATAATCAAATAGCTAAAAATCATGAACCACCTAAGTAGATGAAGAAATATTTTATTTCTTTCACCTATAAACCTTCGACTTATATCCAATTACCTGATATCCTTGTAACCCATTATGAGATCAAGTCAACCATAATCCAGATGCTCTCATCCTTCTATGAAAATACCAATGAAGATCCCTATAAGCATCTAGATGACTTTTTAGAAATTTGCTCTATGGTGAGGATCCAAAATTTTTCTGATGATCCTCTTTAGACTGATCTTGTTCTCTTTTTCATTAAAAGACAAAGCCAAGTACTGGCTTGGCACAATAAGAAGACCAATTAAAACTTGGGCTGAATTACAATATAAATTTCTTAAGAAATTTTATCTCAAAGATCGAATCAACATCATGAGATAAGCTATCACTAAATTTGCTCAACTTCTAGGAAAATAAATTCATGAATCATGGAAGAGACCTAAGAAACTTCTTAGAAATGCCCACATCATGGTATATCTAAGTGGCAAATAGTTCAAACTTTTTATGAGGATTTAGGAGACCAATATAAATAGATGATAGATGCATCCTATGGAGGTGCATTCATGAACAAAAGTGGGGACGAAGTCTATACCTTATTTAAAATCTTGAGTGAAAACTCAATTAACCATGCTTCGTTATCTTTTTACCAAAAATAAGCAAAATTTTATGATCCAGAATTTAATTCTAAAGCTGACTTCAACCTGATAGCACAAAAATTAAATACAATCGACCATTTTGCCTAGAAATTATATCAATTCATAAATCTAGGTCAACAATCTCTGATGCAATCTACATCATAATTTAATTATTAGGAGATTTATTCCATCTGTGCTAGTCCAGCCCATCATATGAGTGAATATCTTATGGCTGCATAATTTTCATCTTTTATCCAAGGATAAGTCCAAACTGCTCAAGGCTACTCCAAACTAGTTAATAATCCTTTTTCAAACTCATACAACCTAAATTAGAGCAACCACCTCGATTTTTCTTGGAGATCCCAACAAACTCAGGCTCATATCCAAATTTCATCGGTACATAACTATCAAAATAGGCCTCAATACCAATTAAATGCCTATAATAGTGGTCAGCATAGCCAGTCTACCCAGCCATCATATTATAATTAGTCCTCATATCCACCTCCTCAACAGATCAATCTAGTCGATGAGTCGATGATAGATTTAATCAACTTCAATAATTGATTTTGATCCAATATCAATCCATCGTTAGGCTAGAATCTCAAATAGGATAAGTAACTGAGTCTACTATGAGGAGAGAACTAGATCAACTACCAAGCCAACCGATAGCAAATCTAAAAAATAACCCACCTAATGTTCACCAATCACTTGGATCAAGTTATCAATTTAATGTCCTACCTAAGAATCCTCAATTTAAGAATGCCAAAGTAATCTCTGGGCTTAGAAGTAATAGGATTCTTGAGGACCCATATCATGTCCAAGTGATAGAGACCAATACTGATGCTAGCCAAGATATGAATTTAGAAGAAGAGATTAGTACTGAGGCTAACCACATAGAAAAAGATGAGCCCAAAATTAATACTGATGTTGGATCCGATTTGAATGAGATTGATAAAGAAAAGAAGAGAACAGATGATTTATCTGAGTTGTATAACCCAAAAGTCCTATTTTCTTCAACCTTAGAAGCTGGTTCTTCAAGTAAAAAGCAAGAGACATACAATAAAGAGCCCATGAAGTTATTTAATCAAGATTATATTAATCTACCTCCATAATTAAAGTCATCTTTAGACATCCTTCTAGTACCCATCACATCAAACTTAACTCTTAACCTAAAAACTCAATACATGAGCATTTTAGAAGAACAAATAGAAGAAATTCTTAATAAATAAAGATTTAAGATTGGAGTTGAAAACTATCTTCCTGTAATTAACAACAAATATATCAATGAAGAGATAACAAATTATCTTTCTGAGTGTGGCAATCCAAAATTATTAGAATTTATTAATTCAGTATTTGATATAAGATAGATAAGCCACATTGTATCTGACTGAAGACAGTAAATTTAGCACTTGTTGAAAGACAATCCAATATTTTATTTTCTGGCATCTAATTTTTTTTTTAGTTTACTTTTTTTAGGACATGTTGAATAAGTTAGAGGAAGCTAAATTTTCAAGATCCATGCTGGATCGAAACATATTAAATTAGGTGTATTCTTTCTAGTTCTTTATTACATCCTTTATTTTTCTTACTTCATTGAGGATAATGTTGATTAAGTTAGGAGGAGAAAAATAATTTTTTTAAAATTTTTAAAATTTTTGAAGAAGTTAGTATTTAGTATTTAGACATTTGATAATGCTTAAAAATTGAGTTGAACTAAGTATTTTTTTTAAAAAAATTAATATATAGATCAGAGAATTTATGAGATATTGAGAAATCAAGTATTAAAAAAATTCAATAAAGAGTTAAGTTTAAAACATAAATAATTTTTTTTGAGTAATTCTGATTTTTTCTACTAGCATCAAAGAACAGTCTACCTTTTATGAACTTATGTAGGATAACCATATATTTTTTCATAAAAAATTAATTATAAAATAAAATAATTTTTGAGAATTTTTTACTAAGTAACCATATCTCTTTGCCTAAGCAAGCATTGAGTTTTGCATCAAAAGATGGAAAGAACAAAGAAGCTCATTATAAAGCTAGTCTTAACTCATAGTCTATTTGATTCGAGCTAGTAAGTTCAAGAGATATTTTATACCTAGTACCTTAAAGCCAATTGGTTTGGAAGTCATTGGCCCAAGACTCGCTACATGGATCAAATAGAAAGCTTAAGAAGTTAAGGCACAAAATAGTGATATAATATTTTTTTAAAAAATAAAATAAAATTATATTAGTTTTTTATCGAGTAATCCGATCTCATTGCCTAAGTAAGCAATGATATTCATATCAAAAAATGGATAATAAAAAAAATTAATAAATGAAGGACGGAAGTAGCAATATACTTGCCTATAAGAAAGTTTAGATAATTTGGAGATAAAAGAAGGGATAATTTAGAAAAAAATTTAAATATTTTAATATTTTTTACTTAATTTTTATATTGGTAAGTATTAATACTCTAATGATATACCTTACTTATGCTCTATTAAACATCAATGGCCATTTTAAAAAATTACTCAGTAAAATTTGAAACTCTAAAGTTAAAAGGTATGTCAAACTAAATTCTTTCTTTACTCGAGAATGAGCAAAGTTTAAGTTGGAAAGTGTAATAAGTATCCTAAATTCATCAATAAAAGTATTAAATTATTATTTATTTTATATTAATTTTAATAATTAATATTTTTATTTATTATTTTTAGAAAAAGTATTCATCAATGGAAAGAGCTCATTTTTTTGATCATAATAAAATAAATTTGAAACAAAATAAAGTTAAAACAGACCGGATATGAATTTTTAAAGAAATAAAGAAAAAATAAAAAAATTGAAATGGCTCGGTCGGCTCGTCCAACCAATCCAATGTGCTCAACCAAGCCATCGAAAATAGCTCAATCGGTGCATCCCAGCTCAGCTGGCATGCCGTCCAAGCCAACTTAGCTACAGAAGCCAGCCATCGGTCCATGAAATCAGGCATGGACCACCAGCTCAGCAGAAGACAGTGAATCACAGGCTACCACGTGGTGGACCTAGACCCTTAAGGGGTTTATAGAAATTCTCATACGGCTCATGGGTGCAAAATGATAATTTCACAAGCCAAAATGCTTGCCGATTGGTTGCGATCCACGGTACACTTAGTTCACAGGGTCCATATGCATAGTGCATGTGCCATCCTATGGTTCTGGTGGTTTTTGATTTTGATCGAATGATTGCGGCTAAATCTGATTTTGATTTGATTTTCATCCACGTCCCCGATGGCGATTGGAAGGTAGCACACATTTTAGGCATTGATCTAATGGTCGATAGAGCTCCCGACATTGATTTAAACACCCAGCATTGATTCGATGGCCTATTTTCTTCCATCAAATGCGATCGAACGGCCCATATCAAATTCGACCATAACTAGGCTTTTAAAACATATTTTTTGAGAATTTTTGAGCCCTTTGATCAGGATCTAACAGCCAGAACACATCCAGGACTCTTTTAATCCAATTTTCATCAGGATTTCACTATTTTTGCTAATCAAAGTGTTCCTTATCCCACATTGCCTACAGAAAAATCTCCAGCCCTCCAACATCTATAAATAGAACCTCAGGCCTCTAGAATTCACTATCTTCGATTAAGAGGAGGAATTGGTACAGGGTGAGAGCCATGCTTGGATTAAAGGCTACTTCTAGGCAACTAGTGTCGAGAGAAAGAGTTGAACTTCTACACCATCTTTTCGCCAATGATGATCTGAGATCAAGATCACTTCTATTTTTTATTTTTTTTATTTTTTAAATTTATGTATTTAAATGCTGAATTGAATTTTAGTTTAATACAAATTTTATTTCTTGCTCTTTTAAAATTTTAGCTTTTTATTTTTAATTACAAATTTACTTTTATTGCAAGTAGATGCTAAAATTTAGGTAGTAGATCTTAGTACCAAAAATTTATTTTCATGCTATTTAAATTTCTATTATTTATTCTTATTGTAATTTTAAATTCTAATTTTTGACTTCAATTTCATTTTCAAACTCTTTTTTTCTCAAAAATCAAAGATTTCGAAACCAAAGCACTGCCTTCCTTATGGATTCAACCCAACTCACTACTTTCTATATATTTTTAATTATTTTAAGAAATCTGATTAAACTAATAAATATGGTATCTTAACGACAACATCATGCTTTATCAGGTGTTAAACCAGCAAACCGAAGAAGATCTGAGAAAGAAGAGAGAAGCTAGAATTTTGGCATTAAAACTAGAGAAAAGATAAAAGAGTTAAATAGAAAAGCTCAATTATATTCCATTCTTATTGTAAAAGTTGCAATATCCTAATTTATATATCCTAGGGTTCCCACATGAATCCTAATAAACTCCAGTTTAAAAACTCTCCTAGGCTAATCCAATATATGAAAGCACTCACCAAGCTCATGTACACCCATGTCTCACATATTCTCATCTTCTAAATCTAATTCCGATCCATACATGAATTAGCCTCCTTAAAATCTCTCAAATCAGGCTTTAGGATCCCTAGGATCAATCCAGACCCTAACCTAAAATAGATACTCACGTAACTCTGCCCGCGCACTGAGCTGGCTCAGTATTAACACTGGATCGGCTAACCTAAGACTGGATTGGCTCAGTCTGAGACTGAGCCAGCCCATTTGTGTCCTGTGCTTGCAGTCCCGATCGCGCAGTTTTCTATTTTATCTATGCACTGAGACATAGCCGATCCAGTTTGAGATTGAGTTGGCTAACCTACAGATCTTCTCTGCAGTCTTCATCCCTCTGCTTTGGTTTCTTGCTTCATGATAATTATCATAATTTATAAAATAAAAGTATTAAAATAATATAATAATTAATATTTATTTTAAAAGATTAATATTTTTATTAGTATTTTGTAGAAAAGAAGCCTATCAATGTGAAGAGCTCGATTTATGAGTTCTAACAAATCAAATTTTACATAAATCGGAGCTCAATTGAAAAAATTACAAAGCTCAGAAGAGAAATAAAATAAATAAATAAATTAATTAAATTAAATAAAAAAATTGGCTGGATGAACCGGCTGGTCCAGCCAGATCATGGCCCAGTGCCAGCGGCCCGACCGCCACACGAACCAAAATCTGACTCAGACCAACCCAGCGCCTGACGTCAGGTTTTCACGTGGCTTATGGGCGTGATTCACTATAGCCGTGAGCCGGTTTTTCACGCGACTCATAGGAAATTATTTTGGGCTGTCACGGTCTACAGCGGGCGCTGCTGGCTTTGTGCAATCGGATGGCTGAGAACCATCCCGGTCGGCATCCAACGATAACGGCAGCTTTCGGTTTTGTTCAGCATTCCCTCAGCGATCCCAGGCACGATCAGACGGCATCCAGCGGTCTGATCTGATGATCCGATGGTGCAGTAGCATCAACCGGGCGATCCAACAATGGAGAAAGCTTTCGATTGTAAACAGGATTTCTCAGGCTACTTAGGCATGATCCAATGATCGATATCGCTCTAAATCAAGATCCAATGGTCCAAATTCAATCCGATGTTGATCAGGCTGATTTTGGTGGATTTTTTAGTGATTTTAAAGCCATTGATTAGATTGGACAGCCAGTAATATTTTGAGTGATTAAATTCGATCTAGACTCCGATTTGAGTCCAATAAGAACTTAAAAATCCTAGTTTTCTTCCTATTTAAGGCCTGCTACGTCAGGAACAAGAGGACATCCAGCAGAGAGCCCCTCTTAGGAGAAAAAATTAGTTTTTTTATCTTTCTTTCTCTCTCTTCTTTTCTTTCTTTCTTCTTTTCCATTTTCTTTTTCTTTTTTTTTTTTTTCTTCGAAGATCTGAAGATGTTGAGAGCTGGAGATTTTCAAATTATAAGCAGCTAAAGATCAAATTCTATGATGTAGATGAAGTCTCTGAGCATGAATTATATTTTTTTTATTTTTTATAATTTTTTAATATAATGAATAAATTATTCTCCTGTCCAATCCTATAGTCTATCCTCCATGTATGAGATTTTAACATGCTTAAATAATTTATGATTTTATTGAGATGGATCATGATCGGAAGATATAGTTCATGCCCAAAGAAAATAGATTATAATCATAACTAAAATTTTAAAATAATAAATTCTTGCTTTAAAAAGAATTACCACAATCCTATTAGAGATGGATTCAAAATTTTAGAATCCTTTTAATTGACTTTTAAACTCTAATTAAATTTTATTTATTTTTTTAAAATTAATTTTTTAAATTTATTTATTTAAATTTTTTACTTAATAAATTAATTTTATTTTTAATTATATTGAACGTAACTTAGCCTTCAATCTCCGAAAAAATCGACACCCGACTCATCACTATCTAATCCAAAGTAAGTTTGATTTTAAATTATTATTTGATGCTGTAACGATAAGCAATCAAATTTTTGGCACTATTGCCAGAGATTGTAGCACGATTGCTTTAATTAATTAAAAATTAATTAATTAATTAAAAAATAATAAATAATAATTAAATAAATAAATTTTTTTATTATTCTTTAATTTTATTTCTATAGATTACTTTAATAGTTGTAGTTGATCAAAGTCCATACATCTAACAAATAGATGTTGATCGTGGCTCAGTGATCGAGTCTGAGTCTTTAGGCAGACCAAATCAAAATTGATAAATTAATTAGTATCTAAGATAAGTCTGGCATTCTAGATCGATGGTTTTTAATTGATAACTCGCTTATCTGGCCATTTCTGATAATGTCTAAAGCAAGTCTTGGTAGATCCTTCCACCGATCTCACTTATCTAGCTAATGTGGTTAATCAATTTTTGATTAGGTTGCTCATTGATTCATGCTAACCCATGTCACATAGAAAATTAGTGAGACTAATTTTATTCAGTGAGACTGATTTAGATACCCATGGATTGTAATTGATCCTAGTCCTCATCAGTGATTTATGAAGTCAGTGGAAGGACTTGACTTGGTGAAGTCAGTAGGAGCAAATTGGTCCATGTTCTTTATATCCTTAAATCACTAATAGTTTAAATTCTCTAAAATTATTAAATCCTTAAAATGATAAAGTTATGGGAATAATTGAGTCATAGCCTTTTATTAAGGTGTTTGATAATGGGTCCATTAACTTAATAATCATTTGAGGTCCAAAGGCCTGGTGCTTGTTGACTAATGAAATTATCATCCATCATATGATAACTTGGATGTATCTCTCTAATGGTGGTTAGGTTGGCCAATCAAAGTTGGGCTTAATCATTCGTTGGTTAGATACACCATATATGATTATGTTAATGGTTGGACCTAACCGGATCCTTATAGTGAAGGCCAAAGCCTTCTGATTAGGTTTCTGAGGCAAAATTAAGTTACTAAAAATTATTTAAAAAAATAATTGGTTATTAACATATCCTTAAATGTACATGGGTTAGCCAACCAAAGTTGGGCTCGTGTGCAGTCTATGCGGATTCTAGTACCTACTAGAGAATTAAAGTAATTTCTCGAATTGAAGGTAGAGGTTATCAGTTCAAATAAAATAATGAAAAAAACTTTAAGACTAAAGTCCAAGTCTCTAGGCTTAACATAATTCATATATAATATGTCATTATTCTCTATTCTCAAATTAAGGCTAAACCCTAATTACTCCTATCACTGTTAGATAATGATGACTTATGGGATCCAACTTTGATAATTAGTATTGAAACTTGAATTTGATTCAGCAGTACGAATGAGTTCATATTGGGGCTTCAAAGCCCAGTCAAAATAATTAGTCCAAGGTTAACCCAAATTAAGCATAGTGCTTCTAATGTTAGAAGCAGAATTATAGGAAGAAGATTTATCTTGCTTCTTTTGACCATAACAGACTGAACAAGAGAAAGGAGCAAAAGTTTTTCATTAAGAATGTTATTTAATAATACCTTAAAATTTCTCTAAATATAATTCTACTACATGGGTATTAGATGCCGGTAGTCTTATGCAATTTGTTGCAAAGACTATAAGTGGGATATTTAAAAATAGTGAGAAATACCTGAATGTTAGGGATGAAAGTCCTGTTCCAATTCTAACTTTAAAAATTATCAAGCTTATTTTTAAAAGAAGTCATTTAGAGTGATTGTCATCATTATCTATTGTTTATGATAAATGTGATATCTATTGACCTTTCGACCAGAGATGGTTAACATTTATCAATAAAAAAGATTGTTGTGATCTTATTATGAATAATATTATAATAATACATGGATAATAAAATTGATATTTAACATCTATACAGTCTGTTAAGTGTAATATACATATTTAATAAATATCCAAGTTAGATTATGTCATGAATGTCTATCTTTGGCATTATAGGCTTAGTCATCTTGATAAGAACAAGATAAATAGGTTAACTTGAGAGGAAAATCTGGACATAAATGATTGTGAATCGTTGATAGCTTATGAATCTTATTTTTTTGGAAAGATGACAAAGTCACATTTTACTGAAAAAGATGAAGGAGCCAATAAAGTTCTGTCTCATACATAGTGATGTATGTGGACCTATGAACTTAAATGCCAAAGAAAGATATTAGTATTTCATTATCGACGACCTATCTGAGTATGAGTGTATCTAGAATAAATCATTTGAAATGTTCAAATGATTCAATAATGAAATAGGAAAACAAACTAGAAATAGTATTGGAACTCTTCGATAAGATCGAAGAGGCAAATACTTATCTAGTGAATTTATGATATATTTAGAGGAGAATAGGATTCTCTCTCAGTGAATTCTTTTTTGGAACATAGTGTATCTAAAAAAAGAAAATTAAACTTTGTTAGACTTGGTTCAATCCACGATAGGATTTACTTGTCTGCCTGCTTCAGGGTTACGCTTACTGATTACTTGTTTTACTCTAAAAATATTCTGAATAAATCTATCATAAAGACTCCATATGGGATATAGATCGAACATAGACCTAGACTCTTTCATCTTTAGGTTTGGAGTTGATCGGTCTATGTCAAAAATTTGCACATAGATAAATTTGGATTCTGATCCAATAAGTGTTTAAGGGTTATTAATTCTACTATGCTAAAGAACATAAAATGTTCATCAGCAGCAGAGCATTCCTTTTGGAAAGAAATTTCTTAGAGAAGGAACTGATGCCTGTCAAATTAAACTTGTAAAAGTTTGACTGGTAGAAAAGAACCGACATAATCTGATAAACCTATAGAATCGGATTTGATCAGATCAAATCTGGAGCCCATTAAAGTGTTACCTTTAAGAAGATTCGGTAGAGTACCGCGTTAGCTGGATAGATACTTTAGTATCAAGATTCGGGATGGCGATTCTATTGAGCTCGATGAGAACAATAAGGATCCGATCACTTATAGGAATATAATGCAGTGACCTAACTCTGAGAAGTGGCTTGGCGCCATATGATCTAAATTGAAGTCTATGAAAATCAATAGTATATGGACACTAGTTGATTCACCTGAAGAGATAAAATCTATTGAATGGGAATAGATTTTTAAAAAGGATTAGAGTAGCGCAAACGGAAAGGTAAAGACCTATAAATCCCATCTGAGTATCATCTCAGAGTTCGAACATACGTTCTGAATGTATATCTTTGTTATGAACAAAGATAAATCCTGTATTAGTAATGATAATTTGGTTTCTAATGTCGTTGCTAATAGTTATTAGCAATGACAACTATCATTACTAATACCAATACTAATAGTTAATTTTATTTTTTAAAAAATAATAATATTTTTAAAATCTATTTTAATTAATTATAATGAATTATGATTTCTAATACATGTTGTAATTAAAATCCAAAGATAATATGATAATCAAAAATTACTCATGCTAGAGTTCCGAACACTGATCTCCAAACATTAGTTTCTAGTTGTTCAACAACCAATCGCTGGGTGCAAAAATATGTGAAGGCTTTTTCCTCTGGTGTTCAAAATTCTTATTGCATCATACACGGTGATTGGCATGCGCATGAAGTCGAAGCACGATATCCAAAAAAAAAAAAATTTCTTCTAATTCTATGTGCGCGTCAATCACTATGCATGGTGCACAAATATTTCCTTAAATATACTGTAGTTGGCAACAGAGCGATCCCCGAAAATAGAGCCCAATATGTGCTTCCTACCATGAGAAACATGGATTCTGCTCTATGGCCGGCCTATCAAAACCAAATCAAAGTCTCAACTTAGTTGCCATTGGATGTGAGGTCCTTGGGCAATATTCTCCTCCCTCATCTCATAGATTTTCTTCTGATGCAGCAACGTATTTAATGGCAATAGTTTGATTTTTGGCTAACAATGGAGCCCAACTCATAAATGTGTATCCCCTACATAAGTTATGTTGGTGATCCGAACCATGTTGGGCATGACCATCCCTTCTTTAATTCCTCGAGGACTGTGATACAAGATAGATGGTAAAGCTATCAGAACATCTTTAATACAATACTTGATGCAATTTACATAGCATCGGAGAAGGTGGGAGGGCTAAATTTGATGGTCGTAGTATCGAAGAGTGGTTGGCATGGTTTTGGAGCAACTAAGGAACATAAAAGAACATATAATCAAAATTTGATTCATCGTGTTGGTCAAGGAACAGCAAAGAGACTTTGGAAGTCCTTGGAGATTTACATATTTAAGATGTTTAATGAGAACCAAAAGCCACACAGAGCAGAGCAAATTTTTGGGATGTTCTACTTAAAAATGCAACTAGTCTACC
The DNA here is from genome assembly GCA_006176705.1 of Cocos nucifera. Taxonomy (NCBI): domain Eukaryota; kingdom Viridiplantae; phylum Streptophyta; class Magnoliopsida; order Arecales; family Arecaceae; genus Cocos; species Cocos nucifera. The sequence goes on from QRFJ01000550.1 coordinate 456,497, forward strand.
CCATTAACTTCAATCAAAATATGATCGTGGATTATAAATAAATAGTAATAGCTGAAATATAAGATTGGAACATGTAATATCTAGTTTTTCCTTCTTGATTGCATGTCCTTAGGAAAATCCATGTTGTGATGAACGTCCTCCTACTTGTAATATTTCATAAATAAACATATTATCATGCAACTTGGATTTTGAGATCATATATTACGCTCAAATCATGGATATTTGTGGTAGCTTTTCCTTCATTTTTTTTTTTTTTTTAATGAGATAATGCTCGTCGTGCTGCCTATATAAATACTCAAAGAAAACTCAAACCATGCATGTGCTGATAAGAGAGATGCTAGGGACCCAAGCAACCGCTATGAATTTTGCCCATATTATATAAGCTTGTCCATAATATAATATGCTAAACTAGTGGGTTCCTCAATAATCTATCTTGGCTCGCTATCGCGGTGCCAACTTTAGGACTAACATAACCTTATGAAAATTTTGCTCTTAGGTTGTCCGCGATATCATAAGCTAATTGTTCAGTACGTTCGTTTATAATCTCCCTTATCTCGCTCGAGGTACCATTTATAGGATCCCAGTAATATTGTCGAGACGTCGTTTCCGTCGTATAGCAAGCAAATAGGCTGTTCTTTTTTAAATTGCATTGACCGAGATAAATTAAAGTGAGATTCTATTTTTAATATATATTATTAATTTAATATATTAATATTTACTATAATTTTAATATTATTAAATATAATAATTATATTCATATCTATTGTTAAATAATCTTAAGTTCCAACTTTCTTTGAGAGATTATTACTCCCAATCCCAACCTCCCACCTAGGAATGAATGGCTATTGGACAAGTTTTTTCAAGTGCCCAACCATTCTAGATTTTAATAAGATTTATTTACCAATACCGATAGCATTTGGTGATTCAAATAAGCTGACCACAGTGATCTAAAATCATCGATGATCCAATATGATCTTCGATGGTTATTTAATATTTTTTATGAATCCAAAATTATTGATGATATAATATTAAAACTATTCATAACATATTTTATAAAAATATTTATTAATAAATAAAATATTAATTTATTTATTAATATATTAATAATTAATATAGTTTATAAAAATATATTTATTTCTCCTATAAATTATTAATTTTATGAAACTAAATTAGTTGTTATTATATAATTAATATTTTTATTTATACTTATAATATATTATTTATTAATAAAAATATTAAAAATAAGATAAATAAGAGTAATAATAATATAAATATTTTTATTATATAAATATAAAATATATTAAAATATTTTTATTCTATTTTAAAATTATTATTGAATCGATAATAATATGCATAATAATATTTATAATATAAGATATATTATAAATATAATAATATTATTAATATAATATAATATCTGATATATGTACGTCTACGTGTGGACGATTAGAGAATTTGAATCTTCGACCAATAAGACACAACCAATTTTTAAATTAACTGATAATACATTTATACCCTTTATATACAAGGCCATCGTCAAAGCTTCCCTATTCGGCCGCTCAAGCCTCCGACTCAGTGAGGGCGGCGGAGAAAACGGAAGAAAAACCAGGGTAAAAGAGAGGAAAATCAACGAAAACAGAGGAAAGACGGAAAAAATTTAAAGGTAAGACCTGTTTTTTCCCCTCCTTTTCGTTTTTTTTTTTTTTTTTTCATTCTCTTTTCGGAGATCTGTGGGGAAGGAAAGCACCTCAGGGAGATTGGACGGGTTTATTCGGTTCCAGTTGGGGTTTTTTCTCGAGGCGGTCCCTTGAGGTTTTGAGAGCTTAATCTTGGTGGAAGCATGACATTTTGTAGGGTTTGGGAATTTTTTGGTCGAAAGGTTTCTTCTTTTGCTACAAAATTTTCAATTTATGGGGTTCTGTTCTCATGATAACATGAATATGATGCCAAATCGATGGTGTGAGACTTGCACTTGCCAAGTTCTACCTACCTTTCTGAAAGGTCACGTGGATGCATGAACACGGCCTTTCTGACGCTATTCAATTGCGTGTCTGGTAGCTTGACAGACCTTGACTCAAGACTTATGGTTTAACATGTCATTTTCTTTATTATCTGAACATTAGTTTTGTAAGATAGGAGGTGGTCTAATTTTTTTGAAAGGATGGGTAGGAGTCATGCTTGGTCAATAATGTGTGATTGGGCCAATAGAAATCTATCATTTTTCATTTTTTTCCCTTTAGTTATTTTGTACTTATCCTTTGTTCAGTCAAAAGGAATCCATCATGTCCATATTATCATTTTTCTGGGCATCGAAGCATTGCTTTTCTTAGATTCATTGTCTTGATAATCCATAGTAAATCACTGCTTCTAAATCTTAATTTTTATATGATATTGGAATTGATTAGACGGGTTGTACCTGAATAATTTTGTAATCAGGTTTGGACATATTCACATGGTAAGATTTTAAACGGGTTCGGATCGGATATGGGTAGGGCACATTTGACGAACACCCTACCTATTGCCATTCCTAACATGAATAATAGTCACGGCATCCTTCTCCTTTTTCCTATAACTTAAATTGTTCTTCGCTTATGATTTATTTTAACCATATTTTGAGTATTAAGGCTCAAATTCAAGCTTGAATTGGAGCTTAGATATGGCTCATTTGATATTTAAGAAAATCTTGAGTATAGTTTTCTTTTTCTTTTTTTTTTTTAACTGAGTGGAGCTCGATCTTGGATAATAAGGCTCGATTGATCCCGAGTTAAGTTTCAAGCCCGTGTATTTTGAATCGAGTCATGCTTGAGCCTCTAGGTACTTGACTCGGCTTGGCTCAATTGCGTCCATGGTCTAAACTGATAATTCGGGCTGACCCAATTTGGTTTGGGTTGGGATTGGGATTGAGCTTGTTGAATATTCTTAAAGTTTTTGGGCCTAACCTTGGCCCGAAGCCCACAAACTAATTTTGGATTGAGCTTGGATAGAAGAGTGGCATGGCCTAAGCCGGCCCATTTCCAGCCCTAGACATTGTATAGGCTCCGATGGGCAAGGGTGGTTAATAGTCTGATTCTATTCTACCTTTCCCTACTCTCATTTCATCTCCCTCTCCATTTCTCCAGCTAACACTCCAAAGCTCGAGCCTTCTTGGCTGCTAGCAGATCCATCGTTGCCCAATGATAGTGCCTGACATCTTGGTATGCCTCTCCTCACGCCCTCCTCCCCTTATCCCTAAAACTCTAGCCCTAATTCTAACTTGCAAGCAGATTGGATTTTCAATTCCAAATTGATCTACAGTTCTATCGAAATCCCAACAATATTTCAAACTTTCGAAGGGATATTTGTGGTTTTCTCTTGAAGTCTATTTGTAGCCAGCCTCCCTAAAGACCCCATCTACTCTTTTGTTGTCTTAATCCCGAAATCGAAATATGGGTGTTGACTAATACTTTGAATTTTTGTTCACAGGTTTACCCTTATCAAATGTTTAAGATGGGTAGCTTTGGATCTGCACATTGTATTGGCTTGGAAGGTATTGGAAATAAAAGGTATATATGATTTATGTTTTTTTGTTTCATTATATGTTTTGGTAATATGTCTCTGTAATTTCCATCTATGTGCATGCAAAAGATGAAAAAATTGTTGACTAAAGTATTGAATAGCAATGAGGAGCTATAGAAGTTGTATAACAAGTATAAGCCTGAAATGAGAAAATGGTTATATATCTTCTTATTATGCTAGTGTTTGTTCTAATGATGATGATGATGATGAACATATATCTATTATGCCTCCCAGTGGGTGGCATATCTGGTAGTTCTGTTCGAACAACAGTGTGCAAGACTTGTCTTGCTGAAGTGTTTTGTGATGGATTGACTTTGTGCTGGCTGAGAAGGTCGGAATTGCCGGTTCCATTCACCGCCAAGAGTACCAGGTCATTTTATCAACCTATGCTTGCTTGTCCTTGGTTTTTCAGAGAGATGTCTGTAGATGTTTATTGTAATCATAGTCCTTAACCAGAATTGTGCTGTATAACCTTGGGTCGGCAACCTTAGCCATTTCTCTGTTGCAAACGTATTCATGCATTTAAAATTTGTCACAATTACCGCCCAGAGTACCAGGTAATTTTATCAACCTATGCTTACTTGTCCTTTATTTTTCAGAGTGATGCCTGTTGATGTTTATTGTAATCATAGTCCTTAACCAGAATTGTGCTGTATAATCTTGGGTCGACAACCTTAGCCATTTCTCTGTTGCTAATGCATTCATGCATTCAAAATTTGTCACAATTGATGCACTTGATTGTTATGTATCCAATGGTATTTATTAGTTGATCTTTGTATTTTTTTAGTAAGCTGCCAACCTTGTTGAGCAATGTTTTAGTCATAACAAATTGACACAACTAAATGCATTCTCACCTTTGCGAATGATAATAGAGAAGAAGTACCATGTCTCGATTTGGGATCTAGGAGGTTAAGGCTGTGCTTGGTGTTATGGTCATTTTTTTAAAAATAAAAAATAAAAATTTTAATTTTTTCAGATTTTTAATAGCATAAAATATGGTTGTTTTGTTTTTTCAAATTTTTCAATAAGGCTAGCGATGAAAGAGAGAAGAGGGATGGAGATGGAGATGAAAACCTATTTTTAAATCGGGAGTAAAATAATTGGGTGTTAACCTTTCTAGAAGTAATGGAAATTTTTTTAAAAATAAAAATAGAAATATGATGATCAAATATAGTTTTTGCATTAGTTTTCATATTTTTATTTAAAAAATAAAATATTTGAACCAAACTTGGTATGATAAGGATAGAAGCGTAGGTATGGCTGATACCTTGTGGAATGGAATCCCTGTCCGTTCCCGCATGTGTCGGGATGGTATTGTCCCAATCGAAAAAAATATTATACCTACATCTCGTGACCATGATGGCTATATACATTGCTACAATTCCATTTATCCTCAACCTATGCTGGTTCTCTTGAAAGGGCCAAGCAAGTTTCAGCGACTTATGCACGTTTTTGAGTCTTAAATAACAATTTATGATCTATCAGGTTCAAATCCCTCCATGATTTGGCTATGGGAAGCGAATCCTTCGGATCTAATGGAAGAAAGCTCTGCAACGTCTCTTTATATACCACAAGGGGGATACGGCTCTCAAAGTCTCTCCTCGGATTTCTTCCTTGTAATAGCTGATCAGGTTCTAAGATCGTGATGGCTTATAATTTCTGAGGTTTCTTGCAATATATAATATCGGCAAAGCAAATGATAAAACATACACAGTGAGTTGATGCCTTCTTCATAAAGAAAGAAGTGTAAGAAGGCTAATTACCCTCTCAGGATATCTATTTTTCTTGGTGATGATTGGTTAATCAGATAGTAAATTTGTTGCATATCAAGATATCTACTTCTTTCTTGCCTTAGTTGTCCGTGAATTTTTTTTTCTTTCCTTTCCCCACTAACTGGATGATTTTTTTTTCTTTCGTTGGTGTTGTTGTTGTTGGGTTTTTTTGGTTTTGGGGGGTCGTGGGGGTTGCAGCTGTACTTAAGACTCTTAAAACTCATGGTTTCACATTCTGATTAAATCTTAATTGATGGTTTTTTTTTCAGATTATGTGACTGCTGAAGTTTTTCATTGCTTATGAGGGGGATTCTAAAGTCAAGTTATTGATAACGAAGGTATTATTATGTTAAACAACTATGACACTCATCTAAATTAATTTTTTGCAGGAGGACAGGTTGAAGATGATACCGATGGATCATCATTGAAAATAGTGGCTATTTATTTTTATAATTGCCACATTTCTCCCATTTATATTCGATGCTGTAGTTACCTCTGATATTGCATTCATGAACGTGTTCCTCTAGCTTGCATGCCTTTGTACATGTTAACATGCATGCTAGGTTTGTCATATCTTGGAACTTGGATATTCACTTGAATCACTTAATATGTTTGTTTTTCAACCTTAGTTGTTCTTCGTGCACCAAAATTTTAAATTTGATTGCAGTTTTCTAACTAGGTGAATCTCACTATATTGCATAAGAGAATATGTTTTAGAGTACATGTCATAGTTGCATGATTTTCAAACTCATTCGTTCAAATTGGCCTTCTTACTGGTTTTCATGGATTTTGGTGAATCATGTAATATTTTTTTCAGCTTTTCATTTAATTCTTCAGAGTACAGACAGTGCAAGATTTTACTATCATCACATAATTGTTAGTACAATTAATTTATTTTACTCGTCAAAAAAAATTTCTTTGTAATGCTAAATTTATTATTTGACTCTTTTCATTTGACCCTTTCACTAAGTTATGCCCTTAAGAGGAATAGCTCCTCTTACATCAAAGGTTATGATTTTTCTATGAAATTTTTTTTTAATTATAGACTATCATTAATTAATTATTTTATTTATTTTATTAAAAATAGGTTAATTATATGATTCAAGTTAATAAACATGCTTATGAGCCCAATATTATTTGTGATTCTTTTGTTTTAGGTTAGATGCACCTTATATTGAATTGGTATGGTTAGGATGGCTTAATATAGGCTTTAGTCCGACATGAGCTCATGATGGATGGGCCTATTAGGATTTTGTTTTTCTCTCTACTTTCTATAAATACCGTGAGACTAGTTCTCTGGCTTGTCCCATCGAATAGCCGTTTGTTAAGAGGAAGCTAGTGGAGAAGGATCTGTTTTCGATGTTCGTTTGAGTATTTGCTGCTGTCGTTCTTCGTAAATCAATGACGAACACAGGTATGTATCTGTCTTTTGTATTCTAATCTTCTGCAATGATTCATGAAAATTATTTACATGTAGTATCAGGACATTGTAGAGGATTAGAATCAAAACAAAAAAAAAGAAAAAGAAAAAAAATGAGAGGGACGGATCCCGTCCCCCCCTCTTCTTCTCTCCTTGCTGCAAGATGGCAGGATCAAGGCCGGCAGCCACCGATCCTTCTTCTCGCCGGCGTGGCAAGACCAACGGTGGTTGCCACCGGGGCCAGCCGGTGGTGATCTCTCTTGGATCCCGTCCGGATCTAGACAAAAAAAAAAACAACAAAGGGGCGAGAGGGGCGGCGGTTTTCACCATCGTGCCCTCCTTGTCCTCCGCCCATGCACGACCTACAACCGCCATGAGATCGACGGCGGCATCAAGGGGACTGGCGGCGGCCCCGACAGGAGGGGGCGCTGGCCGTCGGACTCTTCTTCCTGATTTTTCAAATAAAAAAAAAGAGGATGGTGGAAAGGAGGCCACCGGCTCCACGCTAAGTGCTCCTCTCCCATAGACGGTGGAGCGATGCCGGCAACCGACCGGCATGGCCGGAGAGAGGATGGCGGTCGTCCTCCCACTGACCGTCGGCTCAAATAAAAAAAAGGGGATTACGAGAGGCGGTGGCTCAAGCCGCTGCGCCCTTCTTCCGCCTCTTATGCGTGGTGGCCGCCGGCGGGCACCTTGTCGGTGGCTGGTGGTGACCACCGGACTGGAGTTGAGGTGGAGAGGAGGCGCCGATGAGCCCTCCTCTCTGCTGCCCAAAACCCATAAAAAATAAAAAAATAAAAATTTGCAGAGGGAGAAGTAGATCCAAACGGGTTTTGGGTTTTGGGTTTTGGATCCAAAATCCAAACCCAATTTGGTGTTTAGGCCATTTTATGCAGTTGTTGCATTCTAGTCCCTATAATTATAAAAATTATATTTTAGTCCAACAAAAATTACAGTTTAGTCCCTATAATTACAAAAAAATTGATTTTGGTCCAATAAATTATGTTTTAGTCCCTTTATTGTAATTTATCACGTAAAACCTCTATTTTGCAATTAAGCCCCTATTGAAGGTGTTATTATTTTGTATTAGCCCTTTAAAATTTCTATTTGCTTCCCAAAAAATTTTATTTCTAACTATGCTCTTCAGAAAATTAATATCTGATATTATTTTAGCATGATATATATCTTTTGAACTGTACAAATATATTACTGTTGTTTTGGAATATAATATTATGTTGTGTTATGATCAGTGGGATGCATATTGTTAAGTATCCCATATTGGACTTGATCATTTTGGGCATTTAATTTTCTGTATGGATAATTTTATGGAATAGCATAAATATTTATCACCAAAGTGGTTTATTTATGTTAGTTCATAAAATTTTTTCATTATTAGAGGGATATTTTCTAGTTGTGACATACAATCACCTGCCCAAAGAAGGTTATTATGTATTTTAATTAGAAATTATATAGACCATTATGTTGCGAGGATACTCTGACTTTCGGAGTCTGTCTGCCCAAAGGGGATAGATTTTTTAGTGCTAGGATATTTCTTTTGTGGCTTCGTGTAAAAAGCTCTTATGCATATTGCATGTTCTGTCCAAAGGAAAATATGTGACATAGTATTTGGGCTCTTGTTTATGGTTTATGTCATTATATGACTATGTTGGTAAATACCCATTATCTAATATTTGACATTCCTTTTGTTTGTTTGTACAGTCTCTTTTGGTGTTAATAACAACAATGTCATCATTGAAGTTTTGATCGGATCAAATTATAAAAGATGGAAATAAGATATGGAATTTGCTCTAGGGATGGCTGACATTGATTTGACATTGCATGAAAATAAACCTGATGATCTTAATGACCAAAGTACATCAAAACAGAAAGATTATTTTGCTAAGTAAAAAAAATCTAATAGGCTTAGTTTAATTGCTATTAAGAGGTCAGTTTCTGAGCATCTTCTGATTGGTCTGTCAGAGACCAATAGTGCTAAGAAACTGTTTGATGCTATAGGACGAAGATATCTTATATCTGAAAATGCCGAGTCTGGATGTTTTGACAACCATGAGATATGATAATGTTGAAGGTGTTAGGGAATACATTCTGAAAATGATTCATCTTCAAACCAAACTTAAGGATCTAAAAATTGAATTGCCTGATTCCTTTCTAATGCCTCATGCTTTGAACTCCTTGCCTGCTGAATTCTTCTAGATCAAAACTGCTTATAATACTCTAAATAAAACTTGAAATATTAATGAGTTGATCACTAAATGTGTTGCTGAGGAAGAGAAACTAAAGAAAGGAAAGAGTGAGATAGCCCTACTTTCCTTTCAACTAAAATTCCATTCTGGCAAAGGTTTTATGAAGAAGAAAAAGAATAAACCTGCTGCTCCTAAACAGTCTCAGGATGTTAAAGGACATAATAACAACCCTGATTAGAATTATTTTGTAGGAGGTCCTAAAGCTGCCATTGGAAAAGGTGTCAAGTGTTTTCATTGTAAAAAGAAAGGCCACATAAGAAGTCAATGCTACAAATTCAAATTTTGGTTAGAAAAGAAACAAAAACAAGAAGGTAAGCCCCTAGCTCTTGTTTGTTATGAGTTAAATATAGTTAATGTCCCTGTTGATTTCTGGTGGATAGATAGCGGTGCCACAACTCATGTTGTCATTTTTTTGCAGGAGTTCATAAACAAGAGGAAACCAAGCCTGAAAGAGATCAAGCTAAAAGTAGAAAATGATCTTGAAGTTGAAGTTGAATATATAGGACTTGTTAAGTTGTCTTTAGAGTCTGGTTTTGAAATTTCTTTAGAAAACACATTTTATGTACCTTCTTTTAGAAGGAATTTGATTTATGTTTTCTCTTTAGATAAGATTGGTTTCAATTTTGATTTTCATAATAAGAAAGTTGATTTGATATTTAATTCATAAATTATTGATTATGGCATTCTGAGTGATGTATTATATAAATTTTATTTATCTTATAATAATCCCTATGCTTCTTTGAATGTTGAGAATGTGATTGTAAAACGTCCTAGAATCAAAGAAAGATCCTCGATGTTGTGGCACAAATGCTTAGGGCACATGTCTAGGAAAAGAATTGATAGACTAATTAAGGATGATATCTTGCCTACCTTGAATTTTGGAGATATGGAGACTTGCATTGATTGTATTAGAGATAAATTGACTAAGAGTAAAAAGAAAGGAGCAACTTATAGTTCAAGGCTTCTAGAAATAATTCATACTGATATCAGTAGACCTTATTCTCCTACAATTTGTGGCAATAAATATTTTATCATATTTATTAATAAATTTTTTTGATATAATTATCTTTATTTAATTAAAAAAAGTCTGATGCTCTTGAAAAATTTAAAATCTTTAAAATAGAAGTTGAAAGATAATTAGGAAAGGTTATCAAGATTGTGAGATCCGACTATGGAAGTGAGTATTATGGCAAACATGATATAACAGGACAGCATATAAGTCCGTTTGCCAAACACTTACAAGATTACGCGATTGTAGTCCAATATACTATGCCTGGTAGTTCTGAGCAGAATGGTGTAGTCGAAAGGCGTAATCGTACCCTTAAGGATATGATGAGGAGCATGATGAGTAGGTCAAATTTGCCAGAATATCTATAAAATGAGGCTATTAAAACTGTCGGATTCGTAGTAAATATGTACCCAAAACACCTTTTAAAATATGGATAGGTGAAAAATCTAGTCTAAATCATTTTTGAATTTGGGGTTATCCTACAGAAGTGAGAATATATAATCCTATAGAGAAAAAGACTGATCCTAAAATCAGTCGTTGTTATTTCATTAGATATCTAGATCATGCTAAAGGATACAGATTCTATAGTCCTGAAAGAGGTAACAGAATTGTAGAGTCACAGACTGCTAATTTTTTAGAACTTGATGTGGCTGATATGGAATCTTTTTGAGGTATTGATGTTGATAATAATCAGATTGAGGCTGTCTCTATTCCTATGATTGCACCATATGAAAATATAGATTACGCACCTATTGAGAGAATGAATGTTCAGGTTTCTAATCCTCCTGCTCCTATATTGAATCATCAACCTATTCAGTCTAATGATGAGGTGACATTAAGAAGATCTGTCCGACAAAGGAGGATTACGTCTATCTTAGGAAAAGTGATTATAATATTGGACATGTGGTTGACCCAATGACATATTATGATGCTGTCTCAGCTTGATTTATGGATAAATGCTATGAAGAAAGAAATGGAGTCTATGGCCAATAATAATGTATGGAAGCTTGTTGAGCCTACTGAACATAGCAAACCTATTAGATATAAGTGGGTATATAATACTAAGAAGGATTCTAAAAGAATGATTGAGCGATTCAAGGCTAGATTGGTAGCTAAAGGATTTACTCAGAGAGGAGTTGATTACATTGAAACTTTCTCTCCAGTATCTACAAAAGACTTCTTTAGAATCATCATGTCTTTAGTGGCTTATTATGATCTTGAGCTTCATCAGGTGGATGTTAAAACTGCTTTTCTAAATGATAACTTCAGTGAGAAAGTATATATAAAATAGCCTGAAGATTTTCAAGAAAGTGAGAAAGAACATTTAGTCTGCAGATTGAAGAAGTCGATCTATGGTCTGAAATAAGCATCTAGACAATGATATTTGAAATTTGATAAGGTGGTAACCTCTCTTAGTTTTGAAGAAAATAAAGTTGATCAGTGCATCTATCTCAAGATCAGTGAGAGCAAGTTTATTTTTCTTGTCCTATATGTTGATGATATCTTGCTTGCTAGTAGTGATTATGGTCTACTCAATGAGACTAAACAAATGTTATCTAAGACTTTTGATATGAAAAATTTTGAAGAAGCAGCTTTTGTCCTAGGTATTGAAATTCATAGGGATAGATCACGTCATCTTTTGGATTTGTCACAGAAGACATACATTAACAGAATTCTTGAAAAATTTGATATGCAGAACTGCAAACCCTATGATATGCCTATTATCAAAGGTGATAAGTTTAGTAAAGATCAGTGCTTGAGGAATGAGCTTGAAAAGGATCAGATGAAGAATATCTCTTATGCTAGTGCTATAGGAAATTTGATGTATGCTCAAGTTTGCACCAGATCTGACATTTTCTTTATAGTAGGAGTTCTTGGTAGATATCTATCGAATTCAGGTTTTCGATATTGGATTGCAGCAAAAAGGATAATGAAATATTTATAGAAAATCAAGGATTACATGCTTATGTATTGAAGAATCGATGACATACAGTTGTTAGGATATTCGGATTCAGATCTTGCTGGATGCCTTGACAATTTGAAATCAACCTCAGGATATATTTTTTATGTTAGCCGGAGGCGCATTATCTTGGAGGAGTGTTAAACAGACTATGACAGCTTCTACTATGCAAGCTGAGTTTATTGCTTGTTATGGAGCTGCTACTCAAGCTGTTTGGCTTAAAAATTTTATTGCAGGACTTTAGATTATTGATTCTATTACCAGACCATTGACAATCTATTATGATAATAGTACTGTGTTCTTCACAAAGAACAATAAATCTTCTAGTGGATCTAAACATTTAGAGCTGAAGTACCTGACAGTAAGAGATCTTGTAAAGAAAAAAGATATAACTGTTGAGTATATAGATACAGAGTCAATGTTAGTTGATCCTCTGATTAAAGGTTTGAAGTCCATATGTTTTACAAGGCATGTTGAAAATATGGATATACTGAGTTCTTTTGATGTACTTAGTGGGAGTGATTTTGTATTTATATTTTATTATTGCTTTATTGTTATGGACTCTTTACATCTCATGCACTTTTTGATATACATCATTGGCATGATAAATTAATAGTATATTTATTTTTTAATTTTTTTATTTATGTGTACATATTTATTTTAGTACATCTAGAGATATCTCTTGTTTATGTACCTATTGTATGAAATATAAGACAAGATATTGAGTCTCAGATATGTTGTGCTGTCTTGACACCATATTGAGTATGTGAGATAGAATGGCTTGTTGTTAAAGCCATTAGAATTTTTCTTACTTAATTTGTACCCAAGTATGTTGAAGAGAAATTAGAGGTCTGACAATGAAAATAGCATATATTTGAATTACTTTTGAATGCTATTTTCTTGCTACACTACCACACCAAGACTCATGTCGATAGTGTTAGTTATGTTTGTAACCATGGATAGGTTTTATATCAGATAAAAGATACAATGACTCCCATGATTTAGTATGATCAATACTATTGGACCGAGTCAATTCTGAGGTGCTGTCTATGAATCATATGTTTTTCAAAATCGTGGTCACGTACTATGTTTTCTGTTATTCAGTTCGAGAGTCATTTTTAAAAGCAAAATATTTTCAAAACTTTAAAATCCTAATTAATGTTGCCTAAGTGGAAGAATGTGAAAATTTTTTCTAATTATGGGCTATCATTAATTAATTATTTTATTTATTTTATTAAAAATGGGCTGATTATATGATCCGAGTTAATAGACATGCTTATGAGCCCAATATTGTTTGTGGGCTGATTATATGATCCGAGTTAATAAACATGCTTATCTGAAGGGAAGAAGAAACAATGTGATCGCAGTAATAGGGGATGGAGCCATGACCGCTGGACAAGCATACGAGGCTATGAACAATGCTAGATATGTTGATTCAGACATGATTGTCATACTGAATGACAACAAGCAGGTCTCTCTGCCCACTGCAAATCTTGATGGACCTATACCACCGGTTGGAGCTTTGAGCAGTGCTCTCAGTAGATTGCAGTCTAGCCGGCCTCTAAGAGAACTCAGGGAGGTAGCCAAGGTAAGTAAAAGCATATATATTCTTTTTAACTTTGGGTGGATGGGTGATGTGAGTGTGCCAATGTGGGTGTGTTCATTTGGTCTCCTCCCTATCTAAGGGAGAGTAAAAATAAGGCTAAAAGGCCAAAAATTTAGAAAAATTTCTGACCAGAGCTTCAGTCGGCTGAATTCTAGATCAGAATTTTAAGGAATTGCTCTTGTACATGGGCATTTGCAAAAATTTTAATCTACGTTGCTATCGAGCTAGATTTTGCAATCTAATTGCCACTTTATCACTCCAAGTTGGCTATATGTATCCTACTTTATTCTTGACCTTTTTTGGTTGGGGGAACTTTACTGTTGATTCTTATCCATTGCCAAAGCTTTTGAGGGACTTCACTTGTTCCTTCAGCTCATTTCCTGCTGACCTCCATCGTAGTGCTCTTTGTTATCCACCTCTTGTCCTATACAAGGCAAGTTGATGCTCATCATTGGCACTAGATTCACTGGAAATGATGGTGGTACTAGGGTATTTCTTCAGTATTGTCTGCTGAGGAACTAGAATCAATTCTCGTGGCACAAACAAGCATTATGATGCAGCCAAAAACGCTAGTTATCTTTTTCCTGCAATCATAAAAATATGAATTGTGTGTTTGATAAAATGACCTGGTACTCTGGGCGGTGAATGGAACCGGCAATTCTGACCTTCTCAACCAGCACAAAGTCAATCCATCACAAAACACTTCAGCAAGACAAGTCTTGCACACTGTTGTCCGAACAGAACTACCAGATATGCCACCCACTGGGAGGCATAATAGATATATGTTCATCATCATCATCACATTACATAAACAATGTAATGTGATGATGATTAATTAATGATAGCCCATAATTAGGCTATTTTTGATTC